>JAEIHY010011128.1:0-13361 GCA_018904565.1 Drosophila tsacasi
TTGGAGTTCTTTTCGCCCATAATTTAAATTTTACTGATCACATTGGCTTAATCGTTGGTAAAGCTAGATGGGTTTTTGCCTTTATCAAGCGTTGGTCTAAGGAGTTTGACGATTCTACACCACTAAACTCCTTTACGTCTCTCTCGTTCGGCCTATTCTCGGCTGTATGGCCATCTGTGTTAATAATCGTGTGTTGAAAAGTGTGTAAATAAATGTATACTGTGTGAAGAACCTATTTACTCGAAAGGACTTAATCTTAAGTCTCGGGCAAGTCTGGTGTGGCGATGAAAGGTAACTGAGTGTCTTCTGCTGCGGGTAAGTCCGAACCAAGACTATTATCCGATATCCTATATATAAAGCTGATAGCACCGATCGGTAAGCGCGAAAATAATGTAATAATTTATATAAACTAAAAGCTAACTTATTAATTAAGAGCTGGGTTGATACAAATTTACATATTGTGTTTATGGACTACATTTTGTTTATGAGATTGGTTTTGTGGAGGAAGGAGAGGCATTTGTTTGAGTTTGCTGTTCAGTTGGCTAGGAGTTTGATTGGGTTTTCGTGGGAAAAGTAAGCAGATCTCTGTGCAACTGGCAGCTCCCAGCTTCTCCTCCAGTTTTGACGGATTTTCCAAATCGATATCATTGGATTTTAGTTGCCAGCTTTCGCCATGGGTGTACTGGGTGCTGGCCATTCAAGCGTAGCCGCCAGAACGCACACATGCCAATTGTATAGGGACAATTATTATTTTATAACGACTCATCAATGGGAAAACGAATATTGTGTTTCGAATATTGCCGGTTGTCAACAACAAATTCCGAACAACAAGTGGAAAGAGCGAGCGGTCACACTTTAAAAGAATAAACATTTTCCGCTGCGAGACAGATTTAAAATTGAAGGGGATTAAATAATATGCTATCGCGATAGCATACAATCAATCGATAGTGCCGGCCATAGGCAAAGTATCGATGTTTCTATCGATGTCTATCCACCGCTAAGAAAGAGCAATTTATTAACGTTTTTCGTCCAAGCGCGTTTCATCACCTGTGCTGCGCTCCGCTTTCGCAGGCGGCAGTAAGCAACCCTCAACTCGGTAAATTCCCGTGGAGAAGTGAAGGGTCGCCCCCGAAATCGGGACAAGTGCACGTGCCATTGTGAACAGTCGCGCCGCTGCCCCTTTTCCACCGCCCCATTGTGACTCTGCACAATTAACTTGCATACACATCCGCTGCGAGCGTGTGTGTGCGTGTGATAGGGAGTGCGCGTGTGTGTGTGTGCCACCCCCCTTAGGAAGAGGAAGAATAGGGCGCAGGAATTTTTCGTCGAACAACTTAACAACGTCTTAAGATTACTTTGCATGCTGCGCATTTTGTTGTTGACTTGCATTTCCATTTCCTCTAACATTTCGCTCGGCGCATTGCTCTTGCACTAGCAGCAGAAACCACAACAAAAGCAAGATACCAAATCAGACGTTGTTTTCCTTCTTTCTCCACTTTTATCGTGAATCAAGAGCACTGCACTTGTAAATACAGTGAACATTGGTTAAGGGGAATGGAGGTGAAGCTGCAATCAGGGAATGTTGCTTTAGTGTTCTTACACGTTTTGTTGTTCTGGCAAAAAATACGGAATATATATAACTAAATTTTATTTCTGAAAGCCTACCTTTATAGAAAAGCAGAATTTTGTCTGCTAATATATACTTTTACGTATTTATTTTAATTACTATTAACCAGAAAATGGTTATGGCTTAAATTTAATTTATCGTAATTTTCTTCATTATGGCCCTATTTTAAAATTGCTGAAATTTGCGGAAAAATTGCTTATTAAGCCATAAAAAATAAACAAATCAAAAGTTTCTCAGTGGGAAAAAGACTACCGATATTCGCTGAACTTGATATACCATGATTCGAATAAAACTTAATTCCGTAATTAATTTCGATTTTTAGCAACTTCAAACGGAGTCGCGTTTCTGCATACAAAGATCAGCAATTTAAATTACTATTTCCAGACTACAAACTCCGGTAAGTTTTATTTCTATATATAATTTGAGATTAATTAGTTAAATTTGTATATATTATAATATAGTCAACATTTTATGGTTTTATTTAGTAGTTCTTTTAGTTGAAAGTTGTTTAATAAATATAATATAATTCGATTCAAAATATAATATTCAAAATCAAATCCTTGATACCTGGTGTAGGTGGTAGCCTTTTTTCTTTAGCGACAAAGTTATCCTGTTTAAGCATGTCTCTCACCCTGCTCATTTCTACACCTGGGTCACCGACCTGGGCGGGTTTTGTCAGGTAGCGGCGTCCCCATATAATATCTGCACTTTGACAATGGATCTGATCCCGCTGCTTCCTTCGAGGGTCTTTGCCTAGGACTTGTTATACTTGATTTATGGTCGTTTCCCGTGATTCTCGGGCTCGAAAACTTGTTTTCCGCAAATCGCTCGCCGCCGTCATTATCATATTTATCCCATGCGACGACGGGCTTAATCATCGCTTCTCGTATGGATTCTTTATCTCCCATGTTTTTTCTGAGTCACTGCTATTATTTAGCCGATGTTCAAGAGTGCCGCTTGGACTCTCCTGCATTTTTTGTTTTGGTTATCGGTTTGCAAAAATATAAATACAAAAATAAGATATATTTGGATAGTTTATGCATTCGGTCTATGCCTTTATTTATGACCTTTTTGAAAACATATAAACAAATTTTTTGGTATTGTTTTATTCAAGTTCCACCTATACAAAGGTTCATCAAATATATATTGGCTTTGTGACTCAGAGTAATTGTTTTATGCCATTATACAATTTACTAACATGCTCTTGCTTATTGCCCGGATAATTATTTTTATTTTATTAGAATTTTTTATTTAAAGTTTGAAAGGTGGAAAGTTTATTACTATATACATATTCCGTCCCTAATTAAATCACAGTAAAAATGTCGCTTGGTCGCTGTGGCTGAAATAATTTGATTTAAAGGTCACCGAAGTGACTTCCCAACTCTTTCTTTTATTCTCCCAGTTCATCAGCGCAAATTTCCGGGGGCGCTGGGTCGGAGCAAAAATCAATATGTGCTAATATAATTTTGTGGCAAACAAATTAAAACGCACATAACTCACAGCTCCAGCACTGCTGCTCGCTCCGATTTATACGTTCAATTATTTATTCAGTTGATTTCGTTTGGTTTCCCTGGTGAATATTTGATTAGCATTTAATATTTGATACTGGCCAATTTGATTTGTGGGTAAACACCTTGGATGCAGTTCTGGAAAGAGGCCACAACTGGGTTATGTTTGCCATGGCGACCATAAAGTCGCTTTAATTTATGACTGCAACCAAAGTGGGTTAGGCTAGGTCCAGATAAGCCGCCGCCTTCTCTTCGGACAAAGACCGCATCCAACGGTAGCATATTCTAATCTCAAAGGTAGTCCGGATGCCGCCTTGGTTTCCAGGGGAATTTTCTGAGCGCGCATATGGCAATTTCCATGGGAGATGATGGGGTTATTTGGAAATTTAGAGCATCTCTTTTACGTTAGAGTGAATAAAAATAATTATTACAAAAAGAAGAGCTATGCAAGGACAACAAGCGGATGTAATATCAATCCAAAGATTATAATTTCTGTATAAATATTTTTCTAGTTTATTAAGAGCGCTGTGAAACTGCCCATATGCGGCCTTGACATGGTTGGCTTCAAAAGCAAAGAAGGGCTTTCACATACTCCAATTGCATTTATATATATTGTATCCATTGAAATTTGATTTGTCAGTATCGCGAATTTTGCTATTTGTTTATCGCTGCTACTCCTTGCAAAGTGGGGCAATTGAGTTGCTGCTGGGTGTATTTTTTTTTAGCTGACACATCCATGCAATACTTTCACCTCTCCTCTGGCCAACTAGATGCAATTCTTTTCATTTTTACTCTATTTTTGTTCTCGGTAAAGGCAACCCACCCACCTCTCATTCCGGCTCTTACTTTTGCCTTTCTTTTGGACGCCTTTTTTCCGTAGCACTCCCGGCTGCTTTCCGTCCTTTCCTTTCCGTTCCCGGGGGTCTGAAAAAAGGAAAGGAAAAAAGGCAAATCGGGTTAATCGTCGCCACGTTGGCGTCGCATAGAACAAATGATTCTCTTTCGTTTGCTCCCTCGTTTGTGGGTCAACTGCAATTTCTGCCATTAAAATAATTATTTGATTGCCATTCTGCTTTTAAATGTCGTGAATGATGTAAATATACGCTAAAGGTAGGGCTAAAAAGGTACTAACTGAACGCAAAAATAAGTCAATATACATTAGGTATATTTTCGTTGTAAAATATCATAACATATTATATAAAGGTCATTTTATGAGTTAAATATATATAGATATATATATTGTCGCAAATCGCTATACAAATAAAGGTAGCTGTTAGAGCTCAACCCATAGTTGTTTTTTTCCAGGGCACTCTTTATCATTAAATCATCTCTGAATATTTATGGCCTGTCCTAACACATAGAATAACCTAGATAAGGGAAAAATGCAATGCATCGCACCAAAAAATCCTATACCCTATTATTATTAGGTTATTATACAGTTAAATACTTTATTTAAATTTACTTACAAGTTATTAAAGATTTGCATTATCTTTAATTGCTTCAATTCCTGCTTAATAAATCTTGTTTCACATTTCCGATCAATAAATAACCCGCCCAATTCATTTAGATTATCTGCAAGAGCTTTTCGAGTACTTTTGTATAACATAAACGATCGATTTTCCTTATCATGCCGAAAATTCTTATCGCTTGTCGAGGGAAAACATTATGCTGGTTGCGCCTGGCTCAGTAACCCACATTCAGATATAGTTCACACTTTTCTGGGAGAGTAAACCATCGTCCAGCTTGAGAGGCCAATTAAAGCACCTGACCTAGAATATTTGTAGCCTAGTTTTCGGACCAGTCGAGAGTGCATATGTTTTACATGGCGACTTCACATCCCCATCCCCATCCACCTCCTACTCCTCCTATCCCCCTATCGCATTCGTACTTTGAATCAATGGGCTGTGAGCTGCATGTTAAATTGACTGAATTAATTGCGTAGGCCACGCATGTCACGTGCTCTTCACAGAGAAATAGTAGTACATAGTGCACTATATATGTATAGTATAAATATACAAAATAGATACAGTTCTGACTGACACCACCCACTTTGGGGCGCATCCTTGAGCCAGAGCCAAGCCGGAAATTTAGAATAAACATTCGAAATTCCCTTTACAAATATTTTTGTATTTTGTTGCTTGATTGTCCATATTTTGCATATATATTTAGATATATTTTTGTAGACCACATCACGTACTTATAGCGCCAAGGCCGAGAGCCCAATGTCAAGTTAAATTTAATTACAGTTGACATCGAAAGGGAATTGTTTGAAGCCAGGGCTTTTGTTTAGGTTTTTATACTAGATCATTAGGCAGGGCTGTGTTATATAATTGGGAGTTTTATAAAGCTTAATCTTGATAAATTCCAACTTTGAATCACATTTAACCAAAGGCTTTAAAAATCCCCTGCATTTTCTTTCCATTCTCCTATATGGCTGCTGTGACACAACCAGTCGTAAAGGGCATAATATTTGGGCAGCTAAAAGCCGCGAAAGAGAGACACTGATTTCATCAATAGCCTGGCCATAGTTTTTGGAACCTTTCCGAACGTTTATTCGGAGCACGTCCGCCCATCGAACAGGGACGGACATGGGGCTGCCTGGAGGGCTTAAGAGCTCAACGGGGCGAAGGTGGCTATCGGCTGCCGGCTATCAGCTGCAAGTGACACATTTTAAGCCTCGCCAGTTGACCACTTTGTTGGCTCGCAGCAGTGTTGGCCCTATCTGCCATGTGCGAGGAGCAGGTACTCGCCACCACGATACTGTCCAGGTACTCGGCCCAGGCAGGGCAGGGAAATCAGGCCCGGGAATTTATTCAAACAGTGCCTTTTCGAGTGTGAACGGACGAGGTTTCCAGTGTGCTCTCCCCGCGATATATAGATACGAGCAGTACAAGTACGAGCTCGAGTGGTTGCCACTATTTAAATACTCTTTTTGGAACCCATTCGCTGTGCATGTAAGTTGTGATTCAGCTCATTTCCTTTCATTGCTCATTGTTGATTTTAGATTAATTCGCCTGGTGCGCACTGCACTTGTTTAAATAGATTGTTGTTTTGAAAATATATATTCAAGAATGAATTATACCCTATAAAGCAGACTTTTTGCTAAAAAAAAAAACTACGGGCTTATAGACTTTTTATGGCAAAACCTTCTTCAGTGTCCTCTAAACCAAGTTAGCTTAAGCCTTGAGAAATAACTTCTAAGCTAGAAATAGTGAAATATAGTTCAGCTATAGTTTTATAGACTCTTCCCTTGATTGAGTTGTATTTTTTCAAGCAGAACCACCTTCTACGCCGAACCAAAAACGATATTTGATATTTTCGCGTTCTGCTCAACAACTTGTTGCCAATTCCTGGACTAGTATTTGAATCGTGAAATTGAGCCACCGGTGTTCCTCTTGCTGCCAGCTCAATGCACTTCAGGGAAATCCCAGCGCCTTGCTAGCAATAAAAAATATACAAATGGTAATGCCTCTAAGTAAATATTTGGCAGACTGACAAAGTGTAGCAGCCCACATTGTATGCAACGATGACTCTGTGTCTCGGGCCGCTCATCCAGGTTTCAGATTCGCTCCCAGACCACGCTTTTTTCCAGCAGCCTGTTTATGTTCATCCGATAAGGAATTGTTTGCTTTTTGCGCACAGGCTGCCAAATAAAGCCGCCCGCCGCCGTTGGCTTATCGGGCCGTGTTTATCTAGTTTAGTCATATGTGCTTGTTCGCAGGCGGCAGAGGAGATGGAGATGGTAGGGCCAGAAGATCGGTCCGTTGCCCAGAATGAGAATAAAGTACACATTTATTGGCATTACTGCGCACGGTACAAACCGAAAAAAGGCAGAAAGGAAATTCTGGGCGAGCCGATAAAGATCCAAAAGAATGCAAAAAAAAAAGTGAAGAGTTGTGCGCTTTTGGCGTCTCGTGTGCCGAGCGTTCTACAACGAGCATTATTTATGGCTGACGGCGGTGGCTGCGGGGGAGTGGCCGTGCCAGCCGCGATAACAGCAAACGCGAGGAGATTACACAATCAGTTAGTTGCCATTGTTAGTTAGTAGAAATGGGAATGCTGCTGGCGATGATGCGGATTCCGGCACAGTGAGCCTTGCCTGGTAACAGGCCGTATATCTAGAGGCTACTTAGAAACTAGGTATACCTGATGGCCCATCAGTGATGGGTTATATGTTCTTGTTATAAAAATATAAAAGTTTATAAAAATCGAATGGGGACTATTCCTTGCCTGGCATTTTGTTATAATCTTTATTTTAAATATTCCGTTTTTTATGCATTGTAATATATTCTTTGAAGTTATTAGTCATGTCTGGGATTTTTTTGTGCCTCTTCCCGAGGGTACACTAACTTAGCTTGGTTGCTTAGTGCTTTTGTCGGGGTTTTTACCCAAAAATGCAAATTGTTTTCTTTGCCGTCGCCACAGTAGCAGGCAAAGGGAAAGAAAACGTCACCGGCACCGTCACCCTTCTGTATTTAATACGATTCCCTCTGCAATACCCTCTCTCAATTTTTTGCCTGGCAACGTTTTTGTTTTTGCCCCGCTGCCAGTACAGCTCTTCGCCGTCGTTTCAGTTGAAAATGTTTTGAGTTTTTGTTTACACATCGCGTTCTGGCACCGCTGCTGATTCGGGGGAACATGCCTGGTAGCCCAACGTCGATCTAGAGTAGCGTCCAACGCGATCAGTCACAAACAGGAGTCCCAGACACCCAGTCTAAGTTATCCAGGCAAAAATGCAGTTCTTTGCGTGAGTTTCGTACTGCAAAGAACTTAAAAAGCTTTTATAGGATTCGTTTTTAAAGGATAACTACAAGTGGATATTTAATATCACAAAAAATATTTAGTTCTGTGATTAAATGGTATATTAATTTTATATTGCTTGGTATTGTGTTAATCTAAATAATCAAAAAGGTTTCAGAATAATATTACAAAAATATAGAATTTGTGCGAAGAAAAGCTTTTGAATTAAATCTAAAGTCAAGACCATATCAACATGAATAAGGATCCATGGAAACCTCATTTTCAGATAGTTTTTTGTCTGCTGTCCAGATGGTTTACTCAACCGTAACGGAAATATAAAAAACAATTGCCAAGCCCCTCTTTTTCGTGCAAGTTTTAGGCCTCTGAGCGATCACTTTAGACGGGGTTTTGATAGGGGTTTTTAGTTCCCAATCCCTTTTCCCCCAGCGCTTTAGCATTCAATTAAATCCCTCCATCGCAGGGGAAAACTTTTGCCATCACAAAAGGCTAAATGGAACTAAATGGAAAACAGTTCAAGCAGCAACAATGGAAAACAATTGAAAAACTCAATTTGTTGGTAATTTGTTTGGGTGTGCGTGTCGTCGCCAGTGTCTTTGGTGTGTGTGTTGTGTGTGTTTGCTGTATGGCAATAACAATTTCAAAGGTTGGCACATTGCAGGGGATTTGTTGACTGCATAAAAATAGGTTGAATGAACTGAGAGAGCTAAACTTTGATTGATATTTCGAAAGGCCAATATATTGGGGGGGAATATACATATGTATATAGTTATGGTGGCAATAAAATAAAAGCTGTACCTCCCCCAAGTCGTTATTCGGCTGTTTTTCCTCTTTAAATAAATTGCCAGTCATTTTATTGCCTTTCTCTAACTTTGTGGAGCTTGTAGGCATTGTATTAAAAATTTAAGTAGATTTTTATTTGGTTCTAATTACTTTTAATAATAGTTTAATTATTAAATCTCTATCCTCCTTGCAGCTTCTCCAAAATGGCCAAGTACTCGGGCAAAAAATGCCGCCTGCTCTCGATGATGTGGCTGACGGCCTTCTTTTTCTTTGTGGAAATTATCGTTGGCTATGTGACCAATTCCATGGCTCTGGTTGCGGACAGTTTCCACATGCTGGGCGATATTGCCGCCCTAGTCATATCCTTCCTGTCTGTGAAGGTGAGTTCATGTCATACCCCTTTAAATAGAAACTGATAACTCTCACAAAATATTCTTATCATGACAGATGTCGCCGAAAAAGTGGTCCAAGAACACCTTTGGCTGGGCCAGAGCTGAAGTTCTTGGTGCTTTGGTCAACGCCGTTTTCTTGGTGGCCCTGTGCTTCAGCATCACCATCGAGGCGTGCAAGAGGTGAGTGTCCCCTGAAACTTGGCAATCTTCATTAAATATGAGAAACTGTTAAAGCCAGCTTTTTAAAAGTTATATACATTATTAAGTTAAGTTGCTATTTGTTGTAAGCTCATTTTAAAGCCTAGAAAAGCTTTTTAGCAATGGTTTAAACTTAAAACTTTACTGAATATTCAGTTTATTTTGCATAAAAAAACCCTCTATTAGTCATTATTTAGAAGAAATCATCAAATAGGAACTTTGGTTTGTTAAAAACCCAAAGGAAATGCGAGTTCAGCAAACAGAATTGCGTCAATACCACTTATCTCTTTATATTCCTTCAGAAAGTAAACAATTCAAAGAAGTTGCGACTTGGTTTTAAAAAAACAAACAACACAGGAGACTCTGTCCCACTTACAAATGATATTGTGTCTTAAAGAGTCTTCCCACATAAATTGAAGTCTTACTCATTTCAAATTACAATAATTGTCGTATGCTTTTAAGGGCTTTTTTAATCGTATTTTAATATTTAATCTCCCCTAATTATTTTCAATCCGTAGCAGAAACTGCTTTCCCGAGCATTACTCGTATTGAGAGTAATTACGGATCAACGATCCACACCCAAAACCCAGTTGCTCGATGATCTGTGAGCAGTAAGCAATAATAAGCTCCTCGCCTTGGCAGCGCGGCGTGTGTGTTAACGTGATTTGTTTAAATTTTCTTGAATCACTTAATTCGTTCGGGTTTTACTGCCACCTTTCTGTCCGCATAATTTTCTGTGTGTTTTGTGAATTATTCACTTGATTTCCATTTGCATTCCGGACGCATTTTGCTGAAATATATATATCAAACGCTTTACGAGGTGAATCTGTTGCCAATAACTACTGCTACCGATACCCTTTTATTTACTTGCTAACGCCAAATATTGTTATTTAATTAAGAGAAAAACAAAAAGGCCTAATTACCTTCTAGAAAAAAACGACCTTTATAAAAATGCCAACTGCCTAATAGGATTAATGATAGCGTAATCTCTGACTGATTTCATTTAAATTTTCAAATTGATAAAAAGGCATGACATAATTGCAGAAACTTTGTAGAGTGTTTAACCACAATTAAAGCCACAATAACTGATAATTTCAAAAACCGTAAAGTAAAACGTTTACTGATAAGGATGGGGTGCGATGTCCAGAAGTTGGTGGAATGGTAAACACTTTCTCATTGATAAAAGTATACAAAGTATTCTAATTCAAAGATAAAAGCAGGATAGAGATGTTTGTGACAAAAGTTTGTTATGTTTTCTTAAATACCTTGTATTAAATATGAAATTTCAAGTCGAATTTAGATAGATAATACATAAAATAGTTAATGCAGGAATCTCCTGACTTTTCCCAAAAAATAATCTAATAATTAAATAAAAAATGAAATTCATATTTTTTTAAAACTGTACTTATATTTTTTCCAGATTCATTGAAGAGGAACCGATACATGAGCCCGAGCTGCTGGTTATCGTGGGAGCCCTGGGCCTGCTGGTGAATGTGATTGGGCTCTGCCTGCTTTACGGTAATACAAACCCATTGATATCTATAGACTCAGCCTGGTATAACTTGTGAACTATCCATTCCAGAGCACGGCGGTCACCATGGTCACTCGCATGGCGGCGGCCTCACCCGCAACCACAGCCGCCTCACCGAACTGGCTAACATGGACGAGGGCGATGATGAGCAGAACGACTACGCCTACGAGAAGCAGAAGGAGAAGCAAGCGGTGAAGAAGTCCAGCCACGGTCATAGCCACGATCCCGGCCAGATGAATATGCGCGGCGCCTTCCTGCACGTCCTGAGCGATGCCTTGGGCAGCATTATCGTGGTGATCAGTGCAATGGTTGTGTGGAAGACTGAATGGAAGTACCGCTTCTACATGGATCCCGCCCTATCCATCGTCCTGGTGGTGCTAATCCTGCACTCTGTGTGGCCGCTGCTTCGCGAGTCCGCCTTGATCCTGCTGCAGACGGTGCCCACCCACATTCAGGTGGATGCCATACAGAAGCGGCTGCTCGAGAAGGTCGACGGGGTGCTGGCCGTGCACGAGTTCCATGTGTGGCAGCTGGCAGGAGACCGCATCATTGCCTCTGCCCACATTCGGTGAGTTTTCATTGGGATTTCAACAAAGGTTGATCTTAACCATATTTATCTTTATTTCTTTTGCAGTTGTCGCAATCTGTCAGAGTATATGAAGATTGCTGAAAAGGTCAAGGAGTTCTTCCACAATGAGGGCATCCATTCGACCACCATTCAGCCGGAGTTCAGCGAGATCGAGGGCTGCAACATGTCCGATGGCACCTCCAGCATCAACATGAGCGCCTCCGACTGCTGCGCCCTGGACTGCCCCACCACTGACGAGGGCTGCGTAAAGGCCACCTGCTGTCAAAACAACAACAAATTGGTGAGCTTAGGATTTAATTTAAACCCATCAGAACTGCGACTAACCTCCCAATTGCAGAACCAACTGCCCTCGCCCACCAACTCGCCGTATTTGTGCCGACAGCGCAATGCCGCCCGCCAGGCTGGCGATGTGGAAGCGGGATCCCTGCTAGAGGTAGCCGCACCCAGCGGCAACCAAGGGGGAGGAGCCGCAGCTAGTGCGACCGCCGCCACCACAGCAGGAGCGTCGACAACTTCAATTGCGGCGACGGCGGGGTCAGCGGGAAGGAGTGATTCGTTCTGACAACAGCCACAGCAGCAGCAGCAGGCGCAACAACATGTACACTTTTCCACGACCAAAACAGCAACCGCAGCAGCCACTGCCACCGCAGCAGCAACAACAACAAAAGCAGCCACAGCAGGAGCAACATCAATACGTGATATAAGATACGAGCCAAGCCCCAACAACCCAGTGGCTTCCAGCAGCGCGATGGACGGCATGTCGGTGACGGCCCAGCGGCGACGGGAGCTGCAGTTGCTGGCCGAACAACAGCAGCAGTATCAGGAGCAGGTGTCACCCCTCAGCACCCGCAACGGTGACGAGGTGGCCCTCTAATTAAGGAGCCTAGTTTAACGTTCTAATTGTGCGTGCTGCAGCCGCTGCAAGACTGGAGACTGGTCTGCCCTGGTGCAGCGTTCGTGTTTTAGTGTTTGTATCATTATTTGTTCTTAGCGGAATTTTAGGCATAAATGAGAGTGCATGGAATGGATAGGAGAGGAATGTCGCTGACCATTGAGCTAGTTTAATTGAAGAATCAAAAAAGAAAGCGAGAATTATCTGATAGTGCAGAGAACACAAAGTTTAATGAAACATGCAGTTAATGATGATGTCATTCGTATATACTATATATAGTATGTTAAACCCCTTCGATTGTAGTTAATTAATTGCATTAGGTGTAAGTCGATAAGTGAGCCCAACCAACAGAGAATACATATGTACTACGTTTTTTACATTTTGAGAAAGTTTATATACCTACGTGAATAAATAAATTATTGTATTCAATAGTTAACTACGGATTAGCGAATGACTAAAGACAGTTTACAAAATACATAGCGGTATTGTGTGTACGGTTAGGCATATAGCCCCTATTCTTAGTAGACTTAAATGCAATAAGTAAAGAAAAGAGTTTTTACCACACAAACAAACAATTAGGTTCTATTTAATTTAATCGCGTCGAACTTTATAATGAATATACATTAAATGCAACATGATGTATTATTTTATGATCTGCATTGATTTTCACCTGTATATGTTTGTAAATAAACGCCAAACATAATCAGCCCGATTTAATTGTAATTAATGCTTTCTAGGGGGGTGTCATTCTCAAAACCATTTGAGTGGATTAAAAGACAAGAGATAGGAACGGGATTAATGTTTGATAATTTGTAGTCTGTATTGAAAATATTAAGTATATTTCAAGATTTAGTTCCATTGATTATCTAATTGATATCCTCAAAAATTAAACAATAGAAGCTGACTTAGCACCCTTCGCACCAACATTTCATGCTGGAACTGCAATGTCCACTGACGCGTCCTTCTTCCTTGCAAAGGCGCCGGCACTGTTCTCCGCTCCAAGCCCAACAGGGTCCTGAAAACGTTCCAGAAAGGCAGTCTCTAGCTTCAGCCACGTTGGTGTCCAGAACTGCGATTGTCATG
>JAEIHY010011135.1:0-62541 GCA_018904565.1 Drosophila tsacasi
TGGATTAGGTTCTAAAACGAAATAATTTGGAATAAAATAACTTACAATTTTCTTGCCGATCTTCTTCAGCCAACCAGCCTCCGACTGTCCCAAGCTAATGGCCAGGATAAGGGCGACGAATACAAAGATCTTGTAGAAGTTCATTGTGATGGATTTTGTTTGATTTGTTTCTCAGTTGGGAAAAATGCGAAATTAGCTGATGCTGCTGAGTGACTGATGATTGAGTTCAGAGAAGCGACGGCTTTTATAGGTGAACAGACAGGCAACCGACAGCGCTGCCGATAAGGTCTCGAAGGGGATTTTGCTTGGCGAAAAAGTACACCCGCTCTAAATCAGATTGTGGCAGGGAATCATATTTCGATAGCTCCAAGACAAAAACAAATTGCATTTAATTTTAAGGGGAATTACAAAAATTCATGCATTTTTTAAGTAAATATAATTTAATAAAAATTTGAAATATTTAAACAAGAAAGGCAGCTAACATTGGGAACGAACCCGTGTTAACTCATTAAAAAACTAAAATTAGCTTAAACAGCATATTTACATACATACATGGATGCTTAAAAAAAATAAATTAAATTATGTTTAGAAATAATAAAAATACAGTTTGCCATGCATGTGCGACACTTAGTGGTTAGTCTTGGAACCCAAAAATGTAAAAATACTTTTCTATACACTTAGAAAACAGCGGTGTAAAATTTGATGTAGAATGTTAGAGTTTTCCACCTATTTTCAACAAAGTTACCCACCTTTTTCCAAATTCTTTACCTTACTTATTACTCAAATATCTGCCAAAATTGTATTGAATAAATAATAAACATTTTTTCATTAATTTAAAGATGCATTTTAAACGAATTTTAAATAGCCGAAACCAATAAAAAAATATGGAACTATCGTGATAGTCGAAAAACAGGAAGCAGAAACTATCTACAAAGAAAGCGATGTTTTGACAACTGCTAGAGACTAGGATAGAAACATATATTAGACAGTATTTAGCATAATATGTCGTAACCAATAATATTAAATGCGAGACAAATTGGCTTTGGTTAATTTATATTGTTTCAACCTATATTTTATAGATTATTGTTTTTTTCTTCATTTTATTATCGCAATGTTCAAAACCAATCGATAGTGTCATTCTTATTTATAGCTTTATCGATATTTTAGCAACATTTATTGACCACTTCAAAGACTTCGTAAATAATATTATACCAAAATGGGCAGTCTGGCTTTAGTTTATTCACATATTTTCTTCTTTTTGTCATTTATAAAAATGCTATTCATCCTAAATTCTCTCCTTTCTTTCCTATCGCAATGCTAAAATATGAATCGATAGTGTCACACTTATCGATAGCGCAATCGATGTTTTGACAGCTCGGGGTTGTCACTTTCAGCGACTTCCTTTCCTGTCAAAATAGTCGACAAAGGTGGTACAATTTTTTTAGCGACGCCGAAAAATGGACGAAAACCGCGATAAACACAGCGCAGTGCTGCGAAATATTGTGTTAAACTGTTAAAGTATTGAATAACAATGAAGATTGTACTTGTGGCACGGCGAGATGCTGGCGGAGTCAGGCCGATTGCCGGCGATTTGTTGGCGGCGGCTGCGTTGTGCGGAAGCGGTTTTCGGGTTGAGTTGTGTTTGTCTCTGTACTGACCTGCGTTGGTGCCCTTGCAGATGGCTATCGGCTCCAAGATTATCAAGCCCGGCGGCGCAGATCCCGATGACTTCGAGAAGTCCATCGCCCAGGCCCTGGTGGAACTCGAGGCCAACAGCGACCTGAAGCCCTACCTGCGCGACCTGCACATCACCCGTGCGCGCGAGATCGAGTTCGGCAGCAAGAAGGTATGTTTGGATAGAGCTGGCACGTACCCATTAACCCACAAGTCTTCCGTCTCTTTCCCCCGCAGGCCGTCATCATCTACGTGCCCATTCCACAGCAGAAGGTGTTCCAGAAGATCCAGATCATCCTGGTTCGCGAGCTGGAGAAGAAGTTCTCTGGAAAGCACGTCGTCGTGATTGGCGAGCGCAAGATCCTGCCCAAGCCGACGCGCAAGGCCCGCAATCCCCTCAAGCAGAAGCGCCCGCGCTCCCGCACCCTGACGGCCGTCTACGACGCCATCTTGGAGGATCTGGTCTTCCCCGCCGAGATCGTGGGCAAGCGCATCCGCGTCAAGCTGGATGGCTCCCAGTTGGTTAAGGTGCACCTGGACAAGAACCAGCAGACCACCATCGAACACAAAGTGAGTTCTGGCACCAAATCGGTGAATACAGTAGAGTGCTTCGTGTGTTGTATCGCTCGTCCCCTCGATATTTGCTCTCCTCCGCCATGGAGCGTAATCTTCGCTAGGGGACGCAGAGCACCAGGGCCAATAACTCGTTATTGCAGGCAATAGAAGCCTTTGCAGTCCTGCATCTCCAAATATTGGCCACATTCTGGTCACATTCTGCCGTTCTTGTGTTATTTGCTGGTTGATTTAACCAAAACCAGCGATTGTCAAACAGAACGCATAGTAAACAATGGCAGCTAAATCACTCCACAATGTTGAGCCGACGTTAGCCAGGGCTACTTCATTACTAAATGCTCGCCACATTTATATCGCACGATGTGAAACACATGTTTATGGAGACGGAGACATATACGATTAAGGAAACTGTTTAGTAGAGGGCTTAAAATTGTAAAGAGGTTAGATTTTTTAGTACCGTTTTTGTGTTATTTGCTGGATCTTGAATCCAAAGCCAGTGATTGTCAAACAGAACGTAGACCAAAGGCAGCTAATCACTCCATAATGTTTATTCTACTGTAGCCAGGAATTGAGCATTACTAAATGTATGCCACATGCATAAATCTTTTGTATATGATGATCTCCCCACCGTTCTTGTGTTATTCGCTGGATGTCTTATCCAAGTCCAGCGATTGTCAAACAGAACGCATAATAAACCAAGCAAACTAATCACTCCATAATGATGGGTCGACCTTAACCAGGACCACTTCATTACTAACTGTTTGCTATAGTTTAAACTCTTTAAAGGACTATTGCACCGTTCTTGTGTTATTTGCTGGATGCTCTTTCATAGTCCAGTGATTGTCAAACAGAACGCATAGTAAACAACGGCAGCTAAATCACTCCACAATGTTGAGCCGACGTTAGCCAGGGCTCCTTCATTACTAAATGCTCGCCACATTTCTTTATATATATATCTCCAAAAGTATACTTATATACACGCACCGTTCTTGTGTTATTTGCTGGATGTCCTTTATAGTCCAGTGATTGTCAAACAGAACGCAAACTAATGCAACTAATCACTCCATAATGGTGCGTCCAAATTAGCCAGGACTACATCGTTACTAAATGTATGCTACAATTTAATATAAAAAACCAATAACAACACACGATGCACTTTGAGTGCCGCCTTTTTGCCTCCCAAGCACCGTTTTGTCCTGGTGGCTTGGGACTTCCTATATCGGCGGTAGATTAATCCAGCTTTCCGTACGTTATATTCACTGCAGTATTTTTTGCTGCAGTGGGGGTCACGGGAGCTGTACACTTGAAATAGTAATTTCAGAATCTGTTGACTAATTTTCTGCGTTTTCTTTTTCGCCTCAGGTTGACACCTTCACCTCGGTCTACAAGAAGCTGACTGGCCGCGACGTTACCTTCGAATTCCCCGACAACTACCTGAATGTCTAGAGCGGGTTCTCGTAACGAATTTCGCAAAGGTTCGTCGGTTCATCTGGAAGAGTCGCCGCGCTTCTGTCGTGCAGAAGAAATGGGGTTTTTTAAATGAGCTAGAGAGCGTAACGTGAATAAACATTAAACATTTAAAAAATAAGCTTACAATTCCAATTAAGTCAACTCTCTGTTGTGTTGTAATTAATCAGCGCCAAAGGAGGGGATTAAGTTCCAGTCGTTGCATGTGTTCGATTTGTAATCATCTGCTGCGCAGTTATCCTGCAGGCACCCGCTGATTAAGGGCAGCCATAAAAGGCGGCATTACATGGTTGACAAGGGGTATCCTCCCTTTAATGCCATGCTGCGATTGTTTAACCTCCTTAATTAAAAAGCTGGCGCCGTATGTTTTTTAATGGATTTGAACTGTAATTTCGAACACGACGACTACCTCTTAGCGAAGTCTCACATGTGCTAAGGGGGGTTAATTTTGTGGCTATATATTTTCAGTTGGCGCGTCTCATTTGCATGTGTTGCCATAATTACTGGCATTTCGGTATTTGGTTTTATTACACGCATTGTGCGTTTGAAGAATCACATGCGTGATTGGGGGTGGCAACCCTTTGAAGGGGTGTGGGCTTCACGGTTATCACTCACTGGTTTGGCTGATTTATGGTTGCAGAAGAAAGCTTCGAATGGTTTCCGAAACACCCTGTAGAAGAGCTTTTGGGCGGCACGTTTAAATTGCTCGTATGATAAGGTAAGCTTTAGTGGAAATACTTGAAATTTTATATTTTTTAATGATTTAATTTTTTATAAAATATTCAGGCTCATTGGAAAAGCAAGTAAGTAATAAACCATGTATGCTTAACTGACAATTTAGTTTTTTTTTTTAAGCTATATAGATGAACAAATTTAGAATAAATAGGTTTTCGTTTGCTTCAAAAATATATCGCACACTAATAAATAAGCGTTTTAATTTAAAGTTCTTAAACGACATTGGTGGCTTTTTATTAATTCGTATTTTCAGTGCCTTGTTGAGTTAGTTTTCCGGAAATCATATATCACTTTATATTAATAATACAAATTTAATGGGAAAATTTCTATAAATTTTGTTCTCCTGACCTTTTAATACAATATAAATTCTTTAAAACATATATTGCATATTTTTCTATATGTGGCTAATATATAATATTATGAATTCCCCATTTATTTTTTTATTACTTATACTTTTAATTCAATCAATAAACATTACTTTACCCGCTTGTTCTGTATCTAAAACCATTGGATTCACTAATGTCATCCCTTTGTCTACTAATCAGATAAACTCCGACTGCGTCTTTTGTTTAACTACAATTATTTTTGGTTTATTTACGACATTAGTGCATTCCTGGTCCGTTTAAGCTGTCCAAGTCGATTGATTGCACTTTTGAAATTCAATTAGAAGCGACCGCAAAATCACGCAATTCAACAATTCCGAACTGCTGCACGAGTTGATGGCAAACAAAAGAAACTAACCATTCAAGCAGTGAAAGTTTGGAGTGAGGCTTTGTGGGTCACAGGAACTTCGACTGACAGGGACATGAACATGAAAAAGAAACACGAACTAACTTTAAGTTCGGGAAATAGGGAAAAACTTTGTGGCCACAACAAGAATTCGAGTTCATGTCGATTTCGATTTCGGACAAATTGTCGATGTTGTGGTTTTTGGCTTGTTGTTATGTCTGGGGAATTCCCATTGGGAGGTGGTGTTACAAGGGGGCGTGACTCCATAGGCGAGACAGGTGGTTCGCTGACAAGTTTGGGGAGCCGCCGGCTATCGGCGATTCTATCTAAATGACCCCGCCGGGTCATCTATTATTGATGGTGCCTAATTGTGCGCGATTCGAGACGAACGGTTATCATTAGGGGTGGCACATTTCGGGGATTTGGGTGTGGGTCTGGGACAGTGCGTCCTTGTCGCGTCCCACGAATGCGTAATGCCATCTTGGGCAACTCCATACCACGCTCTAATTAAAACGCTGCGACGCTGCCCACACACTCGTACAAGTGGCCATGGAGGGCACTTTGTATGTAGATTTTCTTTGACATATACTTGGCGGAAAATGTTTATGACGGTCGCCGCTCAATTCCCACCATATCCTGTTTAGGGGCAGTGGGCAGCAGGATTTGGAAATGGGTGACCCCCTCCAAAATTATTATGTCATCCCCTGCCAACGCTGACGAAGACAACTATTTTCTGAGTCACGTTGGAGCTTAAAGTTCTTGAGCAGATTCTTGAGTTCCAACCAAGCGATAATCGCAATCTGGAAAGTATGTGAGTATACAAATTAACCAAAGAGTTGAACTTGTTATCGTTAAATTAGTCAAACGTAACTGGGCAGCTACATACTTATATTCATAGTTTAAACATTTTGAATCATCATAATTTTATAAGTTCTTTAATTTAAAATAAGTGATAATGACGAGAAGTTGTAAGTGGGAATTAAATAAGTAAGTAAAGTTGACGAAGGAAGCTAAACTACTTAATTGTAGTTTACATTTGGATTAATCGATCCTATTGGAAATCTAAATTACTTAAAGGTTTTAAATAATTGAAATGTTAATAGCGAATCGGAATCCTTAGCTTTTTGCCCATCAGACCCCAAGCCCAAAACCCCAAATATTTCAGATAATCATAATCATAAATTTAAATAATTCAGCACTTTCATGGTTGAGTTAATCTACGATGGACTAATTTCTAAGTAACGTTGTGAAATAAATTTCTTTTCAGCCAGCCATCATGATTATGTTCCCTGAATACGTATAAGTTGCGAAAGTTAATAACAAACTTTATCTCATGCACACAGAAAACTAAGTCCGAGAAATTGGTTATAAATATTTTTCTATACAAAAGCTTTGCTACTGATAGAATTGTTGATCATGATTATAGGCCACTAATACCTATCAGACTCGAAAAGTGGTTAAGCATTATCTCATGCACATCAAAAAAAATACCAGAGGTTGTCGACGTATATTACGAATAAATGCATCTTGATACGTTTCAAAGGATAGAAATATAATGACATGAATTGTATTAATAGCAGTTAAATATTTATTTTTCTCCCGCCTTGCTGCTATTTGCAGAGTGGCTATGGGCTTATCAGTTTATCGACTCCGTTGTGCACATTTAATACCAGGAGTAAGATTCAGAGGGGGATCCACCTAATCAGCACGAGACTGTTCCGGGGCGTTTAAAGTTGCCTCTCCACGATGACTGCCCTCGGCCAGACGGCCGCTGATAAGACCCCGATAAACCGAGTGTACATATATATATATATAGAGCAGCCAGTAACTACCGAGCTTCGTGTGCGAGCGTTTGTTTGATGATCGCATAAGTATTGCTCCTCGGAATATCTTGGATCGCCGCCGCTGTCTCTGCCTGAATGAGTTTTCTATATTTATCCAGAGCTAACGTTACATCATTCCTCACACCGCAGATTTTTTTCCCGAAAGCAAACAATAAATTATGAAAACTTATTGGAGAGCTGGAGAGATGAGCTGGAGAGAGAGAGAGAGAGAAACCTATTTTCATTGCAAGTTCGAGTTATCAGACGCCATAGGAATTAAAACTGAAATATGTTTTAACTGCTGCGGCGATAAAGACATATTTTGGTTTCCGCTTTAAGAATTCCGTTCCAAAAGAGCATAACTCCAGGCCATGCCGCTCTCTCACATGTATTTAATATCTCTTTAGACAACAGGAAAATCTCCCACCAACGCAAAACAGAAAAACAGATAAAAGCGACACTGCGATAATGATGCTATTGGCAGCAAATAAGCAGGGGGAAGAAGCAACAAACAAATTGAGTAATATGCAGAGTAACCGAGAGAGAGAGGGAGATAAAAATACGGGTTCCTCTCTGGGAAAGTCGGCTAGCAAGTAAGAAAAGTGAGCGACTGGGAACTTGGCCGATATTTACAGCACTGGGATCTCACGCGATGACGAAATAATGCCCCACTCGCGGCCCACTACTCGTATACGTGTTTTGTGTTGCCCACCATACCATCATTGAGTATACAACCCGTTGCCGGCTTCAGTTGACGACTGTTGCTGCTCTGCCCGCGTCTGCGTCAGCGTCAGCGCCTATAAAAGCAGAGCCAATGGCTCTGCCGGCAACGACACCCACTTCTCAGTGGGATACCCTTTTAATTTAGATTCTGCTGGGTTTTATTACTTTAATAATGTCTCATAAACATTTAAGGGATTTATCACAAGAAGAGAAGGAAAAGTTTGATAATATAATATATAGAGAGATGTACATGAATAACTGCTGTATGAATTTTTTGTTTTTATACTTTATTTTCATTTGATGTGTTCATAAAAAAAGGGTACTTTATAGGTAAATCATTTTGAAAATCGAAATTATTTTATAAAAGATTCAAAATTTCTTCGGTTAGACTTCAACTTTAAGAAATATTTTAAACTTTTTGCAATGTAAGTGAGCCGTTCTGCTTTAAAAATTTGAGTACTTGTAAGCACTTTCAAAGCAGGTATGCCAGGGCATCAGTGATTCGCCTATTCCCGATAGTTTTCCCAGTGAAGGTTTCTCTTTTCGGAGCGGCAGCATTGACTTTGAACCGCGCGCGTTGTTGGTGTAATGTTTACGGAATGTGTGAGCACAACAGAGAATGGTAAACAGTGCGGCGGCCCCAAAGGGGGGATGGCGAGGCGGACGAACAGGGCAAGACAGAATGGTAGATAATAACTGTAGACGCAGCTGCGGAGCACGCAGCCAAGCGACAACAAATAAAATACAAATACAAATTGGATAGTCTGTGTCGCTGCTGACGTCGCTGCTGGGGCAATAGTTCTGGGTGCCGCCAAAGCAGCGCCGTCGACGCCGGCAGCGACGGCGGCAGAGGGCCCGCTCTTAGATGTAAATGTCGACCGTTTGCGGCGGGCGGCGTTAGTCACTTGAGTCCGTTCGCCTGGTCAACAACAGCGGAGAAAGAGGGAAAGAAGAGTGAGAGTGAGAGTATCGCGACGAATCCCGGCGCATCCCGAGAATCCGTAACCCGAAGTTCCAAAGTTCCGTGAATTCCAGTAACCCGGCTTATTGATATCCCCAGTACAAGTACGTCTCCCCCAAAAAGTGATCGTTAAAGTATTTGTCAAGGGAATATTATTTAATCAGCCTTCATTTAACTTTTGTGGAATTTCAGTTGATAAAACTATTATTTTTTCTTCAAAAACTATGGCGTTTTTTATCGTCTTCTATAAAACATCGGACGATTGATCGTGCTTTATTTCAAGTTATATAAAATCCAAAAATGTAACGTTTTTAAATATTTCCAGATATTAAATAGAATCTAATTTTAGAAACCCACATTTTTTATAGGTTTAAATTAAGTTTTCGTTAATATTTGGTTTGAAAAACACTTTAAACCACAATCTAAAACTGTAAGACCAAAAGATTGCCTTAATAGACTCATC
Source organism: Drosophila tsacasi (assembly GCA_018904565.1). Lineage (NCBI taxonomy): Eukaryota > Metazoa > Arthropoda > Insecta > Diptera > Drosophilidae > Drosophila > Drosophila tsacasi. The sequence goes on from JAEIHY010011135.1 coordinate 9,149, forward strand.
TTGAAACCTGACGTCATGGAGCATAATATAATTAATCAGACACGCCTTCTCAGTAGTATAACTACTCCTAGTACCAATTCCCAGCACCCCGTTTCAAAACACGCTGCTCACATGCAAATTGTAACCCAATTGTTTGCTCATTTCTGTCATTACCGGCGTCGATTAGGGGACGGGTCGGGGCTGGCCGGCTTCGGTGGGAGTCAACAGAGCGAATAACATGCACACACCACCATTCAGCCATTCCAGCTCCGGATCCAGAACCACTTTCGAAGCCACCACCCCCAGGTGTTGGCCCTAGGACTGTATACACATTATTATCCCTCACGATTTGATTGCCGCGACACGCGTTGACCCACATCAATAAGCCGACCAAAACAGACTGACTAACTCCGCCTCCGTCCTCCCAAAAAAGGGGTTTTCCACAACCCTAGAGCCCTATGAATTGGGAATTTTCGGGGAATTAGTGGCGAACAAGTACATTTAATTAGAACTTATCCTTAGAGTATTAACTTGGAAAATATTAACTTGTTAAAGTTAACCGAGCTAATAAGTCGATATTCTTAAAAAGGAGTTTTAGAACCAATCCTAGGGACTAGGGATTTTAGAACAATAAAACCTTTAGGAACTTTTTTATATTATAATGAGCTATATAGTCCACTACAACTATTGCTCTCATTCCACTGCACTGTAAGTTTCTCCTAAACAAATTTTGCATTGAAATCGAAGCCAATCATCAAATGTAAAGCGAATTTAAGTTTACAATATTCCCATAAAAAACAACAGCAAATTGCCAGACTATACCAAATTTTCCGAAAGTTTACGTTTGATTTGAGAACAAACAATAAATCGCCTTATTGCCAAGTCAATAAACAAATGCCAAAAGGGGTTCCCATAACCATAACCCAACACGTCTCATGCTCTTTACAATTTTGCTCGTTCAGCGGAATACCTTATCGAAACCCTTTTAGCAAGAAAAGAATTTAACATAGCTTTAAAGTACTGCTAAAATGTATTTCTGAATACAAAGAAACTAAAAACAACAAAGAAAACTAGGCAAATTTGAATTTCTCTTTGATAATGCTCCATTAAATACATCAAAAATCTCTAGCGAGACATTTATTACAGTATTTTGTATTTTTCTTGTCGTTTGCAATGATTTAATACACTTGCCTTGAAAATATATCACAATATTCTCAGAATTATTCCTGAGTTGGAAATGCTTACACTCATTTCCTCAGTGTAACTATAGTTAGCGCGCGATCTGGCCTGAATTATCTCAAGATAGTGAGTGCCTTCAATTACCCCGCGACCGTTAAAAATGCTTCAATTAAAGGTGCCAGCTGGGCAACAAGTGGCAATACTTGATCTCTCACCGCTGCTCTATTAATTTGTAGTGCTGGGAAATCTGAGCGGTTTTCCTCTCATTCTTTCTCCCGCCCAACAGACTAAAGAGAGCGTCTATATGTGTGGAAAATTTCCAATAAAATTCGACATTTTGGCATTAAAATCAGATCGGTCGGGGAGTGACGATGTAGAAGCATAGTTGGTGATAGGCGACGTGCGAGCCATCAGGCAATTAGCCATGTCTGGGTGGGTTTAGAAAGCAGGGAGGAATACCCAGAACTTTTCGATGGGCGGTCAGCTTTATCGCTGCAAACGAAAAAAAAAAACACTCCAGGGAGAACGGGGCGAATGCCAATAAAATAGTGGCTAAATGACGGGGGAGCGACGGCTGCTCTTATTGTTTATTATTATTTATTATTGGGCGAAATAGATTGTTGCAGTGCGTTGCCAAGTTGCCGCACACACTGGGAAAAATGTTAGCGATTTAATTGAAATGCAAGCAAATAAAAACCAAATAAAAAACTTGTTAAAACAAAACTAAATCATAAAGCATTAACCAAGTAATTTAAAACAAGTCAAGATAAATATTAGATAAAGATATTGGCATACAACTATACTTTTACTCAAATTAAGGTTAAATTTCATTCCAAGTTTTTCGTTATATACAGAACTCTTAGATTCAAGTGGAAAACACTTGATATATTCTTCGAGTGCTTTCCCCCGAATATCGAAATTAGGCAAATGGCCGGGAAGTGGCCTCCGAATATGGAATTTAATTTATGCATGCTCCAGTCGCGTGCTCAGACCCAATGAAAATGTTGATCAATTCTTGTGACAGCATTCGTCAAGAACTCTGCTCAGATATTCCATATACTCCCAGATACACATGCACACCAAGCATATACATAGTTCCCGCCATCAAATTAGCCTGCGTGGCTACATTTTCTAATTAAATGAAAAATGCGAATGCAAAGCGGGGCGTGTTCGTATCCCCCACTGGCACGGAGGCACCCCCGTCTGGTGTGGCCCATTTTATCAATATGTAAATTGTGATTCCACCGATTCCCCGCCAATCTTATCTCCGCCAGACTTACGTAAGGGGAGCGATTCTTCGACACCCCAATTACTCATGGCCCATGGAGCACCTGGAGGGGTCAGACAGCAAGTGAATCACGCCGGCAATAATCGCGTTCGAGTATTTGCAATAGACGATAGGCTCTTATCAACGATGTTAGCCCGAAAAACTTTGAATGAATCAAGTGGTAGGGCGGAGGGGGGTCAAAACAAGAAGAAGCCGAAGGAGATGGAGTGGAAAATGTGTGCCAGGTGTGCCAGGTGTGCAGTGCTTATCAGCGAGGCAATATAAACCCACTGGCCGCACACGCACGAGGTATGGTTCGGATCGACCTCCTTCCCAGGCCGAGAATTTCCGAAAATTATAGGAAACGTTCTGCGGGGGCGGCGACTATACCCAGTGTTCGCAGAGTCCAAAGGTATATGGCTTTCTTAGCGGGGAGTGGGAAACAATAAAATCAAAGGCTACAATCAACTTTTTGATTGGATACAATAAGTATTTGCGCCAAACAAACAGGTAAATTTCATAAGCTTGAAACAGTATCTGTGATAATAAGAGAGAGAGCTTCCAGATAGTAAATAAAATATTTTAGAAAATTATTCAAATATTGAATTATAGATTAACACAACAGCCTGATCTCCCTTAATTGTACTTCTACAGAGAAATCCCAAGGCATTATACCTTCGTTTATCACTCTAATAAAATCCAAATCAAAAGCCCTGGCATGTTTGGTTTTCTCAATCACCTTAAGCTGTTTATACATATTTGAATTTCTATACCACAGAGATCATCTCTATATATTTTCCAAATAACGAATGCTATATTAGCCTCTGTTAATGGATTCAGTTTGAGAGTAACCAGACAATAAAACAAAAATACTTGGAATATAAAAGTTGTTAACAGTTTCAAAGCAAATATAAGTTCATTGGTGTAGTTTGTAGTGTTTTGATTAATATTTACTAAATTCTGTGCTATTTAAATTGCAATATTGCTCCTTAAACCACCTTCAAAAAGAGAAATATCCATTTTTATTAGAGGGTATTTCATGGCCAAACAGCCACTTTATGGCTCTTATTTGTTATGTTTTATGATAAGTGGAGGTAGTAGGGGTGGAGATAAGAAAACTCTGGGGCAATTGGTTGTGCGAGATTAGGGATTGCCTATCCAAAATCCCAGCCACTTGGATAGTGCGGATGACTGGACAGAATCCTAAATTCTGCCACTAAAGTGTCACACTATCCAGCCGGGTATAGCTTCAAATGAGCAGATAGTTGCCCACCTGCGTGCACCTGCAGATGACTCACTGTGTTTTTTTGTGATGGCCATAATGGTGTAGTGTAGTTCTATTTGTTTTTTACCAGATAGTGTGAACTTGCAGATCGGTGATTGCAACACGGCACTCACTCGCTGGCAGGCGATAAGCCGCGATAAGGTATTGGCCCTGACTCTGCCGGTAAGCTACAATCCGTGTCCAGACATGTACACTGTATGTATATGGTGTATAGATCTATATATCTGTTAATATCCAGAGCAAACCCTTTTCGCGCCGTGGGCGTGGCACGTGAGGCTGGCAACAGATTTCACACCAATTACAGTCGAAACTCTCTGAAAGGCCTGCTAATAGTGCGCTGTTATAGCCGTCCTAAACTTCAATTAGCAAGTGTCTGTGGATCTGCTTTTGGCTTTGATTGCACAGCGAGAAAAGTTCTGGCGTCAAAAATGGTCTCTTGCCGACAGTAACTAGTCTCAGATGACTGTTGATCTGCAAATATTTACATTATGAAGCACTATTAGCCCTGTATTGTGTGCTTTGGCATTACTAATCGTCTATCAATGGTGGCTTCTTTGATTTGTTTGAAGAACTTGTATATTCTTTGAGAGCTTGTTTGGGGAGAACTTAGTCTTATGATAAGGAACGCTTTGTCACTGCTCATCACTAAACAATATGTAAATTAACTTGCTAAATATACGCCAAACGCCAACATTGCGTATGAGTGATACACTTTAATAAACTTTACTTAACTTATGAAGCACTCCAATAATGCTAAATCTTTTTATGAAATAAATATATTATATTTCATGTATAAATATCAACATTACCTTTTTGTAAACTTCAAAGGTTTTGCGCCTTTTGTCAAATGCTTTTTTTCTGGATTCTTTAAATAGTGGATACCACTTTATTTTAAAGAAATAATGGCTGAACTCCCTTACCTTAAATGACGAAAAATACTAAAACCCACTGCCGTCCATTTACAGACCTCGCCATGTGCCTTTCATCACCCATCCCCGGGCAGACTCAGCCGCAGGCTGTCGGCCATTGCAACGGATCCTGCACCCTGGACAGAAACGGGAACCGCAGCACCACCAGCGTCGCCACCGAAGGAGAGCTTAAGCACAGGGGCAAGCAAACCACCACAGTCCTGGATGACGACAATTTAGGCTACAAAGAGGAGAATGCCGTCTACAAGGAGAACGCCATAGAGAGGGCCAAGTTGCAGCAGGAGCAGGAGCAGATGCTGAAGGAGAAAGAGGAGGAGGAAGAGGAGTACCGGCCACAGATCAGATGGCCAGATCTTGGCGCCCAGACCTTCCTGCATGTCGGCGCCCTCTACGGCGTGTACCTGCTTTTCTACGCAAAATTCTACACATTCCTCTGGGGTGAGTGTCCACTGTGTTGTCCACTGAATGAATGCCCCATAATTAACATCTGGGAGGGCAAATGATGTACAGCCCCCCAGGCGGTAATTGCATCTGCCAACATGCAAACAGGGTTCAGATACGCGGCTATTAGCTATTTTGTAACTAACGCCCTTGGCTCTTAACTGGGCCAGTTTAAATTAGTTGGCATTAGTTGGAACAAGTCACTGGGGGCTGATGTAATCGATGGATATTGCATGGAGATTTGTATAGGATAAAAGAGCGAAATAAGATAATAATAATGGGTCTCTGACATGCGTATAAAATTGGATGAAATGCCTCTCCTATTTGTACGAATGTGATAATCACATTATTAAACTAACTTTTTGAAAATAGCAACTTAGATAGTATTTTCTTTTGATGAAACCTCACTGCAGTCTAATTTTGGAGCTTCTTCCTTCCGAATTTCTTTCGTTTAATCGGGTAATGGATGACACACTTCAGAGTTAGGGTTTCGTAATAGGTAAACAACCATTAGGTTATATGCATATTGGTTGCCGGGTTTTGAACTTTGACCGGTGACAATTTTCAATTGAAGTTAACGAACGCCTCAATTGCTCTTGGCTCGTTCCAATTCGAATGTCGATCGAAGCGGGACAGATTTCCCCCCGGGAGGCGCCCCAAATCGGCCACCTCGAAGAAACGGAGAGCAGAGAGCATAGAACTGGGAATAGATAGATATATTTAGAGCCCGGCGTTGTGTCATCCGCTGAGCAAATCAAGCGAGAAGCTTCACCAGCGCCAACTATTCGAATGGGCTTATATATAAATATATATATGCGTGCATATGTATGTACGTTATATATATGTATGTTTGGGATTGTTTGTTTGTTTAGACAATGACAACTGACTGTTCGCTGCTTTATTTTCAGTTGTGGTCACCGTTTTGGTCTCCGGAATCGGCATTACGGCCGGAGCCCATCGCCTCTGGTCGCATAAGTCATACACGGCCTCGCTGCCTTTGAGGATTCTGCTGGCCTTTGCCTTTTCCATTGCTGGTCAGGTGAGTTATCTCGTTTAAAAAACGACTTAACTTGTTTCAAAATAAATCTAATATTTCCTGCTATTGCAGAGAGATGCCTACACATGGGCGCTGGACCACAGGATACACCACAAGTTTGCAGAGACGGATGCCGATCCGCACAATGCCAAGCGAGGCTTCTTTTTCGCCCACGTGGGCTGGCTATTCCTCACGCCCCATCCCAAGGTCGTGGCCAAGCGCAAGGTCATCGACATGTCGGACCTGGAGGCGGATGCCGTGTGCATGTTTCAGCGCAAATACTACATCCCTCTCTTTGCCCTCTGCTCCATCATTTTGCCGGTGGCTGTGCCCTGGTACTTCTGGAACGAGGACCTCTATATGTCCTTCTGGATCAACTTTAACATGCGTTTCACCTGGACCCTCAATGTGGCCTTCTTCGTGAACAGCGTGGCGCATATGTATGGCAACAAGCCCTACGATAAGTAAGAGAAATCCGTGTGCTTTTGTGAATAACAAATAACTCATATAATTGCCTTTTCCAGGAACATCATGTCCGTTGAGGCCCCCATTGTCTCCCTGCTGGCCATGGGAGAGGGATGGCACAACTACCACCACGTCTTCCCCTGGGACTACAAGACGGGCGAGTTCGGCAACTACAGCCTCAACATTACCACCGGTTTCATCGACTTTTGCGCCTGGCTGGGCCTGGCCAAAGGACGTAAGTGCTGGCCACGATCTCTTAGAGAATACAACTGATTTTGCTCTTCCTTCATAGGGAAATCGGTATCCCAGGATATGGTCCTGAGGCGAGCCAAGAAATGCGGCGATGGCACTCGGTTCCTGAGCGACGATTTCGCGCACAAAGACTCGGTGTGGGGCTTAGGGGACAAGGACATTCCCTGCGAGGACCTCGTGGAGCTGGCCAAGATGCAAAACTAAGCCAGCGTAGTAGCCTGTGGTTTCATAGTATTAAGTTTGTAGCAGCACCAAGTCGCCAAGCCATGCATGCCTTATAACCATCCCACATACCCATACGTCCTATCCCCATCCCGGATCCATAAGATCCTTGTATTGTAAGCCGAAAGAAAGGGAGTCCAAGTACCGAATGGATATAGCATTGTGGAATTTGTTCATTTAACTAAGCCTGTTTTTGAGATAATTTCCATTCGGTATTGCGTTGATATCCCTCGTTTTCGGCGCTGGGACGCTGTTCTCCCTTCGTTGCTTTCGTTACTTACCTGCGGGTTAATAAACTATGTTTTATATTAACCCACGCTTTAATTGAAACCTTGACGAGGTCCATGCATATGCAATCACTGTTTTTGTTGTATGTAAATTCCGTACTTTCGCCTCATTGGATTTTGTAATTACGGCAGGGGTTTAGTAGACTCTAAACCGCCGTGGAAGTCGGTACGATTGCGAGTAAGGACTCTGAATTGGAATTAAGGTTATCAAAAATGGAGCAGACCAAGGTGAAGGAGCAGAATCAAACGGGGGACTCTTCCCACAAGAAGCGCGATGCCATCTGGCCAGTGGTCCTCTTCTATATCCACTTAAATATCCTCGGCGTCTACGGGATCTACTCTCTGCTGACCAGCGCTTCGTGGGCCACGATTCTGTTTAGTGAGTTCGCCGGGTTAATTAGCTCCACGTGCAGCTTAACAATTGGTTTTTCGGGCGACCGTGTGGCCTCCACGCTCTCTCTGCAGCCGCTCTCCTCACTCTTCTGGGCACCTTGGGCGTAACAGTGGGTGTGCATCGTTTGTGGGCGCACAGGACCTTCACGGCATCGAAACCTTTGAGGGTTTTCCTCATGCTGTGCCAGTCCACAGCCGGTCAGGTTAGTTTATACGACGCCTCTGGATAAAGCTTTCATTAGTTCTCAGTTGAGACACAAACCTAATCGGTTAAGCTTTATACTTTGGATTACGTGTACCGATTCAGGGCTCCATCTACAGTGTGGTGCAGGCCCATAGACTACACCACGCCAAGTTCCAGCAGGACGAGGATCCTTTTTATAGCAAGCACAGCTTCATGTACGCCCAGGTGCGAGGCGGTCTGCTGAAGTATTCGCCCCAGCAGGAAGAGCTACTCAAAGATATTGATATGTCCGATCTAGAGAACGATGCTATTGTGATGTTCCAGAAGCGGTAGGTAGTTCTTCTTTTCTTTTGATTTAATCTCCAACTGATCTTCTTTTACAGTTTCTATGTCCTGCTGTACATCTTTCTCAATGTACTGCTCTCGGTTAACACACCTTTTCAGTACTTTGGGGACTCCATATCCGCCTCCATGTTCGTGGGCTTCTGGCTGCGCAGCCTCATCGTGATCAATCTGGGCAACCTGGTCCACTCCTCCCACTTTATCTGGAGCATCCATAAGGGCTTCAAGCCCACGGACTCGAACAGTATTTTCGTGATCACAAAGAGCTATTGGCCGCAATACCATTACCTTCTTCCGCGAGATTACCAGAGCGGCGAGTTCGGGGACTATGCCTCGGGTATGGGTTCAGCCATGATCCGCGTGTTTGCTGCCCTTGATTGGGCCAAGGACCTGAAGACCATTGGATCCGTAGTGGTGCGTCAAGGACTGACAAAGGCAGTGGAAACAGGTCGACCGATCGTCGAGTGCATTGAGGAGGAGGTGCAGCTGGAGGAGAATGCTCTGCCCACAAATCATTTTCTCAATCGGGAGAAGTTCATGTAAAATTTTAGGAATAAGAAATGAGGGTAGCATTAATCTTATTTCGTATCAAAATAAAATTAAATAAATATGTATGATGTTGTTAGATGAGCTCTTCGAGAGTATTTGATTTTTGATAATATCAAGTTGCAAATTATTTAATTTCTGAAGCATAATATTGTACAGAACAAACTTTAAACTGTTTAAAATTTAAAAATTTTACCAGCTTACCTAGGGCCTTTTTTTGTCCTTAATTTTGTTTATGTTTGTTCGTATATTGCACCATCCGGCATCCACTAAAATGATGCGACAAACGTCCGCCGCAGTCGTAAAAATAAATTAACCGCCAACAAATCAGAGGGACGGGCGTAGAGTAAACTCAGGGCCTAATTATTGGACAGCACAAAAACCCGGTAAACAGAGGTGCAGTTCGAACTTCGCGGTATTTTCGTGGGCTTCAGCTGGCTAGGGGAACTGGAATTGGAAGTGGAAGTGGGAGGCCGGCGAGTGGGCGTGGCGGGATGCACTTGGCGGGGCCAGAGGGTTGCCCAACAGAAAACAAACAAGCTTACAAGTCACAAGTCGGCCTAATTATGCATTTCCATAAATATATGCACAGCAAAAAAAAAATAAAACTGCGACTGCTCCTACGGCATATTTATATTGATTACAAGAAATCATTTCCGATAACTTCGTATGGTTTTTAAAATATTTGCATTATCATATTTGTATTTAATGGGTATCTTTTGATATTTTAAATAAATCTCGAGGTCAAAATTGTAAAAGTTGTATAAGATGTCAAATTAACAGTCTTGAGTTGATGAAACATTTATCGCTCAGGTGATTTAAAATACTTTCATAAATGGAGATGTGGAATTAATCGGTACATGGGGTTACAATTAGAAATAAGTTAACATCCAAAACATGACAATGAAGAGTGTTCTTCTCTCCTCCAATCCCCATTTCTCTTAGTGCATGTCTCCAATTCGATTTTGATCCCAAATTCGAGTTCGCCGCCTCTATCTATTTCGGATTGTTTACAAATGCCAATTGGTTTGGCAATCTCTTCGTTTGCTTTCCCATGATCGGTTGGGTTTCGGGATTCGATGTGGAAGTGGACATACATACATATATATATTGTATATATATATATCTATATAAACGTACATATGGGCGGCATCGTCAGGTGCTTTTCGCAGGGTTTATGGGTTGTGCCTGATGATTTTATTACCCATACGCAATGTGTGCCCAGTGGCTGTGTCGCTGATTGATTCGTCAATATTGACTCCGCACTCAGTGCCCCAGTGTCTGCCCAGAAGCCTTTTTATCCAGCCCACCCTTCTCAAACCCCAAAGCTTGCTCATTAAACTTGGTTTGGGCAAACTGCACGCCTGACTTGGATCACATCGATCGATGCTAAAGACTCTGGTCTCGGGCCATTCTAATAACTCCGCCCCTTCAACACCTCGTATTACCGGCTGGGTCTGAGCATTCCATCCACACTCAAAGCAACTCCACTGACTCACATTCGAGTCGGCCACTTGTACCAATTCCTAATGACCCCAGCTCTCTGAAGTGATTACTAATGAATTTGCCTGCTAAAAGCAGCCACACTTAAAACTTTTTTTGACTCGGAAAACGGATAATTGGGAGGAAAGAGTAATTAATCCTTTATTTCAAGGGATCATGTTCGAGGGTTGAAGTTTATCCCATTTTTAAACAGTGGCCTTAATAATACTGTCTAAAAAAAACAATAAGATGTGTCAAGCAAGCAAAAACTTATTTTAGTAAAAAGAAATAAATATTTTATTCATCATAATTTCAACTAACTTTTTGTGAATTCCGGGAATTACCATTTTGAAATTATAATAAATTCATGGAAATGCTAATGGTTATCTTTCGATATATAATGTCTCTTAAGTTGCTACTTTTAGTTTTTTTATTGTAAGATTTTTGTATATCATAATAAGCTTTAATGTTCACTGATATTTCTTCAGTGTAGCCCTATTCACTTCAGCGCCATTTGTGTTGTGGCAGATTCGAGATCTGTGATCCGCTCCGCTCTGTGGCAAATTGCAGTCGCGTCGCGTTCTGCGCTTTGTTTAGTGTTAATTTGTTTTCCATAAGCCGACTGAGCGACAGTTGAAGGTTGCACAAATACGTGAAGTACGCAAAATCGGTGTTGACTAGGCGGCTTGTGAAACACTACGCTATGACTGTGGCTACCACATGGCCCAATGCCCAACCCCTGGTTCGATTCGGGCAGGTGTTGGATGCTGAGGAGGGGTCAGACCCTGCTGAATTTGGTAAAAAAAGAGCCAACAATTCACGGCCTAATCGCTGGCAAATTGAAGTCTCTTGCGCATGAATGGCTGCCTTTTGAGCGTGCGGGCCAAGAACAGTGGAACGGGGAAGCAATTGGGCTTGAAAGATATTTATATTTGAGTACTGAATAATAGAGAGCTGGCTTTGTTCGGGGAACTTTTTCGGGCCAGAACCCTGAAGCCAGCTCATATAAAACGCTGACGGTGCGAAAAGAGAAGCTGCGCAATATATCAAAGTGGTTTCCAATGGCTTCGAGTTTGGCTGTTTGTTTATAAACAAAGCATACTACGGACAATTTCCAAGCGTTTTTCTGTGCCTTTTGCATAATTGGCTAATGGCCAGAGCTTACAACATCAGCACCTCATCAACAGCATCTTGCAGATACATACCTTCGCAGTTCAACGCCATTCATCTATCTTTTCTCACACTCTAACAAAAAAATACTCTAAAATAGCTTCAATTTACAGATTTGCGTGTTAGTTAAATTTAGAAAACCGTTTCTGAAAAAAGGTTAAGTTTTTTTTCTAAAATTTGGAAGATCATTAAACCTAGAAAATATAATAAAATATTATTTGAAAAAAAGAAGCGTTTTTATTTTGAAATTCGTTTTCATAAATGTATAAAAAGATTGAAAGAATATAAATTGTATCTTGTATATACATATGTTTTCAATGTAAAGTACTAGAATTTTCCAGAATCTCGTATTTAATATTTACAATATATAAATGCTCTACTATTACATAACTTTTTCTCTCACAAAAGAAATAAATTTTTGTAGTGCATTCACAGTGGGTCGAGATCAAAGGGTTAGGTCGCGTGACACTGTGAATGTCCGCAGATTCGGATTCAGATGAAGATTCGGTTGGCAATTTGGTTTGGGGATTGGGGAGCTGTAAACACACATTTTACGAGGGGCCAGGGGCAGGGCTTCCTTTGGCCGGCGGTTTTATTTCGCCGCGGGTTCGCTGCTTTTGCTTTTGGATTTAATTAAGTTCGGTTTCTGTTTCTGTCGCCGCGGTTACATAAAGAGAAAGCAACTCTCGTCTTCGGTGGGTCTCCGGTCTGGAGTTCCGCGTCTCCAGTCACCGTTCCCCACTTTTTTGGTCTCCAGTCCTCAGTTGTTTTTTGGGGTTTTTGGTTTTTCGGCTGCTGTGCTGAACTTCATGATCATCGAACGGCTTTTGACTTTGGTCAACACCGCGCACACCAGCACACACTCACACATGGAGAGATGAGTGGAAGCCCAGTTAAGAGATGATGACTGAAATCGACTTTGTTTTTTTGTGATTTTTCAATAAATGTCTTGGACTTGCAAAAGCAGAGATTGTGGCTATGCAAATGGGCAGAATCCGCTGACTGCGTTTGAAAAAGAAATCGCGGGAAATGAAAGGTGTGTATGTGGATAAATCCAGAATATAACGGGGATATGGGATTCGGGGCCTTGGCAACAGTTGATCAACACTTCGATCTCCCCCCTTTGGCACATTAAACTGCTAAGCGAATCTAAATTCAAATATTGTTAATGCAATTAGAAGCGCTGGAGCGTCTCTGATTGGAAAATTCAGTTGAATAAAGACGAAGAGTGCCGGCAGACTTTTGGGCGGTCACCTCGTTGACATAGCGCTGATCAAGCCGGGTCAGGGAAGGTGCGAATAAGAATCAACATACTTATGTATTTCAAATATGAGGGCAGACTTCGTGGTACTGTGTAAGCTGAGTGTTAAGATCAAAATTATATAAGCGAAGAAGGAGCTTAGTTTCGAATACTTATTCAAAGTTCCTACTATGCTGTAAGAATGCCAGTTTAAAAAGAATAATCAAAATATTAAGATATAGTCTACAGATACTCATTAAAGTTGGTATAAGCGAACTTAAAAGTGAAGTCGTACAATTAATCATTGATATATTATATTATTGACTAGGAATTAAACCCATAATATTCCGGGTATACATCAAGAGGTCTTTGATCTGAGAACTTAAAGCGCAATTAAATTTAATTTGAGGAAGTAAAATAGTGTTCTTCGCGTAACACCGCTCTGGGATTATTTATAGGGAAAGCAGCACGAAAATTACGGCTGTTTAGGCCATAACATAAGTGAATGTGGCCATTCCCCGGGTCTTTGCTAAGCCTCGAGTGTGACTTGAGTGTACCGCGGAGACAAAGTTTGACCTACTGATGCATGACACCCAAAGCCCCGCACATTTCGCGTAAACTCGAGGTAGCGCGCCGACAGCGCTGCTGATTCTGCGACCAAAGTGGAGCCGAAGTCGGGAGCCGAAGCCGTTTGCCGTGAGCCGAAGGCAGGCGCGAAGCCGGAGCCGAAGATCGATGGCGGTTACAGGTGGTTGGTCGTGTGTAGAGTCGCGCGCGTGTGTGTGTGGTGGCATAATCTTGGCCTTCTTGCCCGTTGTCTCTCAATTTCTTTCTTCGCCTCACCTTTGTGCGTCGGAACTCCGTCGTCAGTCAGTCGGTCAATCAGTCAGCTAGTCTCTGTCTCTGTTTCTGCCTCTGTCGCAGTCTGCTTCGGCGTAGCAGCTTGCAGCTCTGCCCAGGTGAGCGGCCATAGGTAGGAACTTACGCTTTTGGCTACGATCATTTGTCTACGGAACGGCGCCGCGTTGAGTTCGTTAGACGCGAAAACCCCAAGGCAAGCGCTCCCTTGACAGGAAAGCTCTCGAAACCACCGGATCCCGCGACCGCTGGAGTGACGACAGTGTGTCTGTAAGAAAGCAAAACTCCGACAGAGACAGACTCCAAGCCCAAGTCCCAAGCCCCTGCGAAGTACTCCGGCAATTAAGGCCTGTTGTGCGGTGTGTGTGTGTTTCAAGCTGTGAAGAAAGTTCGGAGTGTGTCCGCGGCATTACGAAACGCGGTTTCCGCCGGCAAAAACCAAGCCCAGCCAAGGAAGCCATCGAAATGGGTCACCTGTCTACCTCGGAGCGAGTGTGCAGCAAGACGCCGGCCATCTCGGGCGATGCTAGTCCTCCGCCGCTTCTAGCTAGGCGCTCCAAGCTCCAGGCCAACGGCGATGCCCTGCAGGCGCGTCGCGGCGAGGACTCCTCCCCGGAGCTGGCACCTCGACCCAAATTCGCACCGCCCCGGCAGGACTCTCAGTCCTCGCGCGGCGTCATCCCCAAGGATCTCGTAGAACACGTGCCCAAGGATCAGATCAATCTGCAGAAGTACACGCAAACCTTCGTGGGCGACCGCGTCTTTGGCGTTCAGTTCAAGGCCCCGCTGAAGTGGGACAAAGTCATCCAGATCTCGCTGCTCCATCTGGCGGCCGTTGTCTGCCTGGTCACCTATCCGCTGCGCGAACTCAACGTGTTGACCACCATCTGGTGTAAGTATATCGAAGCTATCGGGGTCATACGTGGTGTGGTCGGACCATCGTCCAACTCCAACCCATTCATTCCATCCGGCATTGCGTAATGTGTGGCCCACTCTCTCTTTCTATCACCTCGAGAGCCGGGAAAAGGGTGGATGGGGAAAGGTGTGGAAAGAGTCATCTCTGATCGATGCTGACCACAGAGATATGACACTGAAAGAAACTTATGTTATGTGCTTTCGATATCATTTATCGTTCATTTTTGACTGGCTACTATTTTTTTACATGTACATTAAAAGGATCAATTAGAAGATGTTTAGATAGAAAGAAGGTATACATTTTTTGTTGGGTTTATGGTTTAAATATCAGCTTGAAAAAGGTCTCATATTAAATTTTGGCTTTCAAAAATGTGTTGTCTTTATTAATAATATTAATAAGAATAGTAACATTTATTGGTTTATATTGATTTTAACTTAAGCTGACTTGATAGAGCTTATTTTAGAGCCGGTAAGTCTGGAGTAGTAAGGTATTTTCTTTGAGTGCCTCCGGTGTGTGGATGGTGTCGCTGATGATGATGATTATGTTGTCTTTACGGCTTCCACTCCCCTTCGGAGTGTTGCCCCAACAATTATTTGCAATTTAGCGCGCCCTGCGCCCAAAGCCCCTTGGCGTTTCATTTCTTTGGGCCATTACAAAACGCGTCCCCTTGTTATTGCCTTTAATTGATTACTGCTTAACAAGTTGCTCTACCGTGTACCCTACCTCTTATTTCCCCAGCTGCCCTTCAGCTTCTGCTTTTTGTTAAAAGTCTGGGTGTTGAAATCTCTTTCATTGGCTATAGCTTTTGGGTGTTTGAGGCGAGTCTCGAGTCGAGGCGCGAGTCTTCAGTTTTCTTTGCTTTCGGCTGGCATGCAATTTCAGTCTCAGCACAAAAATTTGACTGACACAGGTGGATTTCGGAAAAGAAAACTAAAACAAAAATGTAATAACAACAACAAAACGTGCTGGGCCAAATACGCGGCCAAGAGAGCGCGAGAAAGAGCGCAAAAATGGAAACAAGAATCGCTTGACACAAATTTATTTAGGTCTTCGACAAATCAGCCCCACTGTCGTTGGACCTCGAACTTAATAGTCAGGCCTTGGTGACTAGAAGTTTCGGGGATCTTCCATGGATAAATGGTATGAATATCAACTTTCAGAGACTGCGTTCTATGGTTTTTAATAATCCTTCATTAAGTATTAAATGTCTAGAGCTATATTTTTCGGTGGGAGTCAATCTGCTCTTGGGATCTTGACCTTTGATCTTAATTTTACCTATAAATTTGCTTATTGGAACTTAACCTAACTATCGAAAAAACTTCGGTATTTATTATCTTATAGTCAATCTGAAAATGATCAAGGAACTCTATTCTTCCCCATTTAATTTCAAGATTTTTGGTTCAAAGATTTTGTAGATATCCAAAACTGTACTCTTCTTACTACAACTCCACACTACTTGGCTCAAAGTCAAAGATTTCGTAAGAAAAAGATGATTTATCCGCTCGGTAAACACTGACTCGATTTATGAGCACTACACATGCGAACAGGGCAAAGCAAAAAATAAGTTGACATTGAAAAGAGCCGTCTGCTGTGGAATGGGGATCCTCCGTAACCGATTTCGTTTTCATTCGAATTACCAGAGCATACGATGCTGGGTACTTGGGTACTTCCCTCTTAATGGCAGCACAGCGAAAAATGCCTTAATACCTAGTCATTTTCAATATTTATTGCGCATTGTGCGGTCGGACAGGCTCTGAATAATACAACAACCAAAAAAACAGACAAAATAGCAGGAGTATCCTTGCCCTGAACGATGTCCCTATTTGGGGCGTCGAAGCTCGTAAATATTTTGGCAAATTGCCCGGTGAACGTGCACCGCCTAAAGATGATGCCTGGGAAATTATCATCTTTTGCCCGGTTTTGTAGATGGCGAAAATTGTCGTGTTCAGCCCCAAGATATTGATTAAATTCGACAGACTTCAAGGGATATAAAAAAAGGGAGAGAAAAGGCTGCCGCCGAGGGGACTTACATAAGCACCTTAACATTGACTAAGGCGCTAATGAAGCCAGCCAAAAAAAAAAAAAAAACTAACATTTAAATAAAGCCAAGTCGATGTCAAGGCAGCTTATTTGGGACTCAGGGACGCACATTTGTTTTCGTCCATTTTCTAGTCGTGGGATCAATGTAGGAATATGCAATGTAGCTGAATGATTATTCAATGATCTACAAGTCAACTCAAAAAGTAATTTCGGCAGAAATAACAAAAGAAAACTGTGAAATAGCCTAAACTTGAACCATTAAGTGCCCCGAACTCTGAACTGCATTTGCAATTCAAATATTTAAACAGGAGATCTGCTTATTCATACGATTCAAATAACAACCGAAAAATATTCAAATGCAGTTCTAAAAAAGCTTGAAAAAATAGAGCAGAAAGAATGCATACTTTATATAATTTATGCGAAAACCTAAATTAGGTAATCAGGGAGATACCTTGACTTTTAATCTATTCCATTGTACTTTAACTTCTGAGTTACGTTTAAAGATTTTAGCACATTCAATCTTTCTAAAATTACTGAAATAGTTTTCAAAATATCTTATATTAAACTTCATAGGCAGATAAATCGATCTTTGATCTACCATTCGATTGAAAATCTTAGGTAACACCCATTTGTGGGCATACCAATGTTAAGTTCAATCATTTCCGCACTCTGTCTCTGCCTCTGTTGGCCTTTAATTGTTATTATTTTTGGTATATTTTTTGGTAAGGCGGAACTGGTTTCTGTCGCAACGTGTGGTGGAGGTTTATCTTTCCACCAATCAATCGATAGATGAAATCCCCATTCAGAGAAATCGTTAATAGTTCATTAGTGGGGATGCCGAAATGTGCGAGACTGGGAGCATAGCACCTCTTCGATTAGGTGATGCGGAAGGCCCCTTCACAGGTGTAATGATGCTGGGATCATTACTTCTAATTACAATTATGGGGGTGACAATGACATTTTGCATATTCTAATTGAGGAACTAATGGCAAAGTCCATACCGGGATTTGGGTGATTCGCATATTTCTGATGATTGCCGGAATCGTGATCAGTCATTCACCGGATCAAATAGTTCCCCTAAACTTAAGACCTTGTGCGGTCTCTCGGTTCTCTCTTTTATACTCCATTTGTTTGTCGGCGGAATTAGCACCCAGCCTCGAATAGCTCAATTTGCGGAAATGTAATTTCGGGTTTTTCATCTCGCATCCAATTAGCACGCAAGACACGCTTTATAGCCCCGCACTTACAAATTTATACATGTTTCTGACTCTTCTCCAGCAATCTTCGTTGGCGGCGTGGCCGGATTCGGAGTTACGGCCGGAGCCCACAGGTTCTGGACCCATCGCAGCTACAAGGCCAACGTGGTGCTGCGGACCATTCTGATGGTCTGCTACTGCGTTGCCGGACAGGTGAGTCAATGTGATTTATATTGAGGGATCGCGAATGCCACCTGCATACTCGTCCGCAATTTGCCAATTCATTTGACGCGCCACCTTCGGTTTGGTTTTTTGTCGCTCTGTTGTTTTTTTCGGGGCTGTAATGCAATTAACATTAATTGCATCATTAACTATAACAACTTAATGCCTGTCGCGGCTGACAAACTGTAAAATTGACAATTCAAACTACTCGGGGCAGCGGCGACGGCGGCGTCAGGCAAAAGTGTTGGCTTTGTGTTCGAGTACCTCGCAGATACATTTGTCTTATTTAATGGCAGCAGCGATTAAGCGCAGCGGCTTAGACTATGACTGGGAAAGATACAGTACAATGCGAGCACCGAGTTTGGCGCTCTGAGCGGCCCGAAGATTAAGAGGAACTATCAAATTTAATGACGTGTTAAATGAGCCCCGTTGACCCACAAAAGGCACAGTCTCTGGGAGATTCGGAAGCTCCCAGCGGCGACTCTGTGTGCACCGGGGAAAATGATGTGCAACATTTTGGTCTTTACTGGGAAAACTAATCCGTAGTATTCCCTTCCAGAATACCCTGTACGACTGGGTGCGGGATCATCGAGTCCACCACAAGTACTCGGAGACGGATGCGGATCCGCACAACGCCAACCGTGGCTTCTTCTTCGCCCATGTTGGCTGGCTGATGATGCTCAAGCATCCGGATGTGCTGCGTCGTGGTCGCCAGATCGACATGACCGATATTTTGGCTGATCCCGTGATACGCTTCCACCAGAAATACTTCATACCCCTGAAGACCTTCTTCTGCTTCATCCTGCCCACAGTGATCCCGGTCTACTGCTGGGGCGAGACCTGGGCGCTGGCCTTCATCCAGCAGTGCCTCTTCCGTTATGTGAGCAGCCTGAACTTCACGTGGTCGGTGAACAGTGCCGCCCACATGTGGGGATCCCGTCCATATGACAAGTGAGTAGACATAACTTTGGGATATGTAAAATATAAATATTATGCTAATAAGTTGCTGACATGAGCATTGTGAGCTCGTATTTAGGGCAGTGAATGCAGGTCACTGTTTACATACTTTACTCGGTATTTTAGGTCGGTCGTAGCACTAGATTTCTTATGGTTCTTATAGTATTCATAACCATTTTGATGACCTTGCCTACAAAAAAAAATAAGTCACATGCTTTAATACCTTCGAAATAATTTTTAAATAAAGTTGCTGAGAAAGACATTGGGAGTAGACTACCAAGACTAGGCTAAAAATTACAAATAAAAACTCTAGCTTAAATATATATATAATTAACTTGTTGTATTACCATGTTTCTGATGTAATTTAAACTTATTTTCCCTTAACTAAAACTACCAGAGCTTAGTTGAAAGACAAACTCTCACAAAAACCAGATCTATGACGCTTAATTTTTATGTTTATAGTCTCAAAATGAGTTTAGAATTTTGAGAGAGATTTATTGCTTAATTGATATGCATATATATTGAATTCGGGAAGATAGATCCAACTGATTCGCTCTTCTCCTCCTCAGGCGAATCCAGCCCAGCGAGAACATCTGGGTCTCGGTGTTGGCCATGGGCGAGGGATGGCACAACTACCACCACGTCTTCCCCTGGGACTACAAGGCAGCTGAGCTGGGCAACTACAAAGTCAACTTCACTACCATGGTGCTGGATGCCTTCAGCAAGCTCGGCTGGGCATGGAACATGAAGCAGCCGTCGAATGAGCTGGTGCGTCGCACCCTTGAGAAGTACGGCGACGGGACACATGCCTCCCAGGCCCAGGAGGGTAAGGATGGCAAGGATCCTGCCCAGGTGGCGGCCACCCAAATGGTCGGACACTTCCACTACGCCGAGGTCCCGGATCCAGAGCTGGAATACGATGCCGAGTCCAGCAGCACGGAGAGCGCCAAGCTGGACGAGAACGAGAACGAGGGAGAGCGGATGAAGAAGTCCAAGTCGAAGTGCGCCTAGGGTTCGGAGCTGTTATCGAGGGAGGGAGGGTGGATCGCGGATCCAGGATCGTCACTTAATCTTGCATCTATGTATCTGGAGCACCAGAGGGCGGGACATAGTCGATAATCGTTTTTTTAAATTAAACCTATTCTATTTCTATCATTATCACTATCTATATCACACTGCACCGCAACGGTTAACACTCAGTAGACACTCACACTCAGTCAGACACTCACTCATTCCAATATCGTCATTTCTGTAGGTTTAGGTATTTAGCAGCTTAGCACGGTACGACATAAGTTAAGACACAAACACACACAAATTTGAATATAAACGAACACAAAATAGGCTCTTCGTCCCACAAAAAAATTAAGAAACAAAAACAAAAACGGCGAGACAAATAAATAAAGACAAGATAAATATTTACAAATAAAAATAAATACGAAAAACCAAATTGCATTTCAATTAACTTATAATGGGTATCTGGGTATGGAAATGTCTGTGTGACATTGACAAATATAAGCGAAGGAAATCTTCCATTCACACTAAGAGATGATGTAAATTTGGAGTCTTCTGGTAGTTGTGGAAATGTTTTCTTAACATCACATTATATATTTATATATTCTTTTGCATTTGGCTCAAGTGAAGTAGTCTGAAAATAAACCCAGCAGCCAGTGAGTCACTAAAAATAAGTTTGAACTTGTCTGTATTCTGTTTTTGTTTTTCTCGAGTAAATTTAGTGCGATTCACCTAAAAATTCGACAAGCTCAAGTTGGAGTGTCATTTCCATTGCATTAAGAGTTGTGTGTTTTTCTTCTTAGAAGTTTCTGGAGTTGCACTTACTTTCTGAAGTATGAGTGTATTTGTCCTGTTACTCAGCTGCTTAACAGATTTTCTAGAAGTAAAAAATTAAATTCCCATTAATAGACTTAACAGATATTCATTTAAATAGGTTCAAAATATCCCAATGACAATGCCATTTGAGTCAAATGATTTGACATTAAATATTGATTTTGTTGAACAATTTCGAGTGTGCTATATATAATTCAAGCAATTTACAGGAAAACGAGATTATTTTCTTTATAAAAAGGTAACGCTACCCATAATAGCAGCTCCAATAAGCGTAAATTGTGCTAAAATAAATATGTAACTTAGCGGTTAGAGAAAAGGTGGTAACTAGTGCGGGTAAAGGCAGCTTGATGGTTGTATCTCAGCAGATGAAGTATCCGTGAGGTGATACTCCCACGTAGAGTATTATTCAAAGAAGTCAGTTGGCTAAGATGCAAATAAAAGTGTGGGACTTACCTTTCACCCACCTGATCATCTGACCCCATTTACTTTCGGGGCTGTGACGAACTTGAATGCAAATTCAAATGAAAATGGGAAATGGAAATGGTAACGATCATTACGATCGCCATTATTCGTCATCTAAGTCACATCACTATCACATCTCCGTGGGCAGAGGATGTGGACGTGGTGGAGTTAGCATCTGCTCACAGGCGCCAACTGGTTTGATTTTGGACTACGTGACCAAAGGTGCATCCAAAGAGGCAATCACTACCCAGTACAGTCACAGGAACTGACGCAAGGAACACCGCGACTAGACGCTGGTAATTATAATCGTTCCTTAATCGATTTGGCACAACCACCACCTGTCCCTTGGCTCCTCCGTTTTGGCAGGCCTACGTGCACTTGGCACGTATACCGCACGCAGAACGAGAACCTTGAACAAGTTCAAGACTCCACGAATTCAAGGGGAATTCCTGGAGCATCCCACTGACGGCAGGAGATCCCAGATCCAAGTGGAGGGGAGTTCCCGCTGATCATAAAAATTCATGACTCCTGCTTTACTTTGTCTTTATGGGTTTCCTTCACAGGCAAAAAACGCATGTTAATTTTTTAGTTAATATTTAAATTGCAAGTTGAATTTTGTAGGAAATTGCTTTCTTGTTCATAGGAGGAAGTATAAGTTTAGTATAAGGAGATGCCTTATATAGAGGTGGTTACTGTGACGACTAAAACATGTATTGTTCGATGAAGGTACCTGAATCCTTTTTACATCAAACACAATATTCTTGTATATATTAAAACATAAGAATTACTTTCTGTGTACCCTTACTTGCAGCCACTTGTATGGGAAGGTCAAGTGCTTTGCCAATATCAACAGTCCCAGCCAGTGAATAACCAAAAAACGCCCCGACCCGATCGTGTCATCGTCATCTCATTAAGGCGGTGCCCGTGTGACAGTCATCGTCACCTAATTGGTGACGACCCAGTGGACACCAAACGAGCCCACCATTCAGGCTATTCTTGTGGGCCTAGTTAATTGAAGGTTGCTGCTGCTTCATGGATGGTATCAAGTTTACATCAAGACTTCGAATAGGCACTCAATGGAAAAGATGAACGATTGCTTGAGTGGAACTCAGTCGGGCCTAAAAGATAAAAAAAAACCCTTGAAGGTAAATAGTTTAGTGGTTTGGATTATTTTAAATGTGATATAAAATTTATTAAAGCTATTCAGTTATATTCAGTTATTCAGAAAGCAATAAATATATATGCATAGGTCTTCAATATATAGGTAATCAATCAATTATTTAATAAGTTACTAAGCCAAGTGCCATTAATGAACTATTTAAACTTATAATATTCGATTTTTTCTTATTACTGATATTATAATCTTTTAAAGATTTTCTGCACCAACTGTTAAATGTCTTAATGAATGGCATACTTAACTCTAAATGCGATAACTATTTCTCTTGGTTATTTCATTTCGGCAAGTATTAATTAATATTAATGCTGCCTTTCTATGGAGAGGCGGAGGCAGATTTCCACGGATATAATTAACTTGTGGGAAATAATTGCATGGAAATCTTAAATGAATACAAAAATGAACTTTGTTCAACAATCATATTGGTATGAAGACTTCATAATAATATACAGATATTTATCTTTTAGCCAGATCAAAGTTAAACAATTGTTTGTTTGATGTAGAGTAACACACAAGTAAATTAAGGCATTTATGAAACAGAAAATCTTTGAATTATATTTGTATACCATAAATTTATCATAAGACTTTCAATTAATTCCCCTTCTGCCCAGGTTTATTTTTTGCTGGAGTTTTTGCCATTCGTTAAAGAGAATATGGAGGTCTCGAAGCTACGGAATGATGTAGATCTGTATATTAGCATTTCTACAAATAGTACAAATCAAATAGCTTAGAAACCTAAACGAATTATAATAAGATAAATGGTTAACCTATGAATATACATGTATAACGTAAATCAGTTTTATTATTTAAATATGCCTCTTCCAATGCATAACTTTATTTGAAATTCCGGTATTAATTAGAAAAGGGCATTCACCATATAGTGATCTTCGTCCCTTTGTCATAAACACCGTTGACCCGCTCAAAACTCTTGGTTTCTTGAGCGAAGATTAATGCGAAATATTTCGGATTTCTTTTCGAGCATTTCCCCAAATTTGGCTCAGCAAAACACCCAAATTTGGCCGGCGAGCGCTGGGCCTACGAATTTGCATAATATCTGAGCCCCGCTTATTGTTTATGGTAGATCAGGTCCGCCTCCGGTCCACCGAAGGGCCTTGACTGGATGGAATCGCCACGCGTAGTGCTGTGTGGGTGGGCTTGGCCCGCACACCGGAGGTGTCATCTCCTGAGATCTGCCGCACGTTGCTTTCCTTTTTCATGAAAAACTAAAAAAACTGGTAAATACCCGCCACAATTGCTCGTTAAATGTTTTAATTACGCGCGGGAAAAGGTTGCAGCGGTCGTAAAGCAATCAAGATAGCGGTTAATGACGTGACCGGGCGACAATTTCCAATTTTCAGCCAGAGCTGCCCATCAAACCGTTAATACGACTAACCTTGCCGCGATCTACGGTCCAAATTGGTGACGAAAACCGAAAAACCGAAAAAAAGACATCGAGTGGTCCGAAATTTGCGTAACTTTTGCGAATGAAAACAGAAAGCTCAAATCTGAAGCCACTCCGCTTTCCTAAGCTAATTGGAAGCCGATGCGATGTCATCGAAGAAATAGACAAAATATGCACAGTAAAAAAAAGTCATGAGGAGGTTCAATTATCTTGTTTCGAAATAAAGATGGTATGAAAATTATGAGGCATAAAACATAAGTTAGAAATTTTTAGTCATAAAAGGATTCTATTTTGTGAAATACATTTTAAATAAAAATCCATATAGCATCATTATTTTTGCATAATTTGTTCCCCTTGTATTGGCCACCTTTATATTTTAAAGGCTTTACCTATACCTACACCTGCCATCACGGCATAGGCAGCCTCTCCGGCGACTTCGGAACTGGTATCCATAAGATACCCATCTGCGAGGCGGGAGTATCTATGCAATTGCGAGTGCCGATTTTGAAAGGGCGCCATGTGTTGCAACCTGCGCGTGTGTTCGGGTTTTTCTCGGGTCGAGAGTCTCGGCGACGGAGCGGGGGACCCATCATTAGCTTGATATTTGATTTATTTGTGCTTTTCGACCTGGGCGTGTTTTTGGCTTTGAAATTGATTTCTTCGATCGCGGAGAAAAGAAACCGCTTTGTGGTTCCATTTTTATTGTCTCGCCAGCGGCTTTTGCAATGGAACGGCCTGCGGCGGACCCAGAGCTACGACTACACAGAGCTGTTGAAACTCGTTTTTAAAATTCGTCAAAGACAATGCGAAGAGAAAAAGAGCGCTAAAACCTACAAAACATATTTAGTTCAAACGTCTTGTGACTTGCACAAAATTTTTGAATAAGTGAGACATCGGCGCGCATATAGGAAAGAGCCTTTACACAGCGGTATCTCCATATTTGTAAAGTTTGGACTGCTCATGCTGATCCGCCGACCGGAGCCAAAGCGACTGGTTTCAACTGCTAGCAGCGGCGGTGGTGGCGTCGACATCGGCTTCACGTGCTGCTCCCGCGATTATGGATGCATTCTGCAAATCATTTTCCACAGCGAAAACGTATAGTTGCGAAAACCCTTGACGATGCGGCGAGCCCAGCTGGCCTGCAGGCAAAATTTTGGTTACACGGGAAAAATAAGATTCATATACGGGTTCGCCATGCTTGAAATCGATTTAAGGTTTTAAAGATCTTTATCATATTGTTATGAAATTACATATATTGCCAATTTCGTATTGGGTCAAATATGTATTTAATTTGAATATAGGAGATATTCCCAATTAGCACGAATACATAAATTGAATGAAATAGTTTTGCTTTTTTTTTACATCATTATAATGATAAGACAGATGTTAAAGTGGTTTATGATTTATGAGTCCTTTATATAAAGTAAAAATTAAGAGTAACCCTTTTTGTACAACATTTTTGCTTCGTGTAACCACTTGCAACCTGCAGCAAACACCCGCTCAGAGTCTTTCCGTCAAATTTTATCAGCTTGTGGAGCTCGTTGCAGCAACCGCTTTGACATTTGTCCCCCTTTGTCAGCATTGGTCGTTGGACAGTGGACAGCTGACACCGGACAGTGAAAAACAAAGCAGCAGACCTTGCGCAACTCACAGGCAAGTTTTTGTCTAAGCTTGGCGCAGACATTTCTTATAAGTGCACACAATTTCCGGCCTCGAAGCTTGAGGCGTGCATTGCGGCGAAGCTATTTGCAAATTCAGAGCTAATGACATAGACCTTTCAGAGACTTGGAGTTTTGGAATTTGCATAGTATTTCGCTTGGCATTCTCTTAGAGTTAGGAATCTGAGGTTAAAGCTATATATTGCGGATGCCGAAGATGGGCGACTGCCTGACGAACTCGTCTAGCTTGGACTGGAATAGCTCCGAAGTGACCACCGTGCCGGGCGTCCAGAGTGGATCGCGTACGACAAACTCCACCCACACCTTGGAGTAAAGCTGCTGGAGCAGCTCCTTTACATTGATGGCCGTCGTGTCCGTGTTGAGAACAAATCTGTAATGAAGAGAGAAAGTATTTACATATAACTCCATGTACCTTCCCCACACTCACTTCAAGCCCGATGGAGTTTCCAGATAATGAAGGGCGTAGCGATTTGTTTTGTAGTAAAGAAATCCTTCGCGCGGATCGTGGGGCGATATCTTGTTCACAAAGGACTTGATGGAGAAGAGCATGCCGTAAGTGAGCTTTGCCTCCTGGAAAGAACTGTGATTAGGATAGTCAAAGAGATATTTGCGGGTATTTTCACACCTCCTCACGGGTAATTCCAGACTTCTTGGTGCGACTCCATTCGGCGTAGTGCAGCAGGGTGCCGTACTTGTCGAATATGTACAGATTGAAAATGGTCATCTTGTGGCAGCCAGTTGATATGGCATTGGTGTATTTAGTTGTTACTTATAAAATTTAGAAGTATTATTCACTTTTCGCTGCAAAACAAAAACAAACTATTAATATATCGATATTTTTTCTATAAAAGCCATATCGTGATTTTTGGTTTTCACAAATATCGAAATTGCGATAGTATTTTTTTTTTTTATTTTCGATATTTTTTGCTGGAGGAAGAAATAGAAGAAAAATTCCGGTCGATTCTCATTTAATTATTTAATTTATAGTTTTAACTTATTAAAAAGGGAACATTTTGCTTAAAAATTTTGCACAATAAATTAATAGTACTTAGAAAAGTAATTACTGTTTTTAATTTAATTTTTAAAGAAACCTCAAATTGTGTCTAAAAAATTTATATTTTTTTAGTTAAATTCATTGAGTCTATTTTCATATTTAAAAATTAATAATAGAATATAGCGGCTAAGTGGTAAGAGTAAATGGAAAAAATAACACATCTATCCTTTTTAATTAAAAAAAAAATATCAAACAATATAAAAAATTTCGAAATTTTTAAGGGGTATTTAGCATATTATAATTTTTTATTTCAATAACAAAAATATTTAGCCTGCTTTACTTAAAAATACAAAAACGATGTTAGACTAAAATTCAGATTTAAAACTTCATATTTTTAATATGAAAATAATCACTTGAAGGCTTTATTGAGAATTATGTTATGCACAGAAATTTGGGTAAAAGCTTTACACAGAAATTAGTGGGTTTTTAAGCATTTGAAAACCCCTGGTCAATACTTTTTGCGATCGTGTCTGTTCTTGTTAATTCCGTCCTTTTCCGGCTTACCTGTATTAAAATGTAGTTTTTATTCTAGTAAAATTATAAATAAAAGAAATCAGTTTTCTCACTTGATTTGGGGTTCCGGTGGGAATCGCGTCGGTCACTGTTTTTGAAGCTGGCTACGAAGTTCTCCTGCGGGGTGAGCATCGCACCCTCAGAGGTATGATGCCCGCTACTGGCCCCCAGTCGCCGGGCTTGGTACTCCCGGTTCTCCATTCTCAGCCGCTCATAGTGATCGTCCGGATACTGGCGCCGAATCACTCCAGAGCGGGTGTTGTTGATGCTGCGACGGTTCTTGGTGGGACGATTGTCGTCGGTGCTGGCGGGAGTTCGTTGTAGTTGCCGCTGCGGCTGCTCCTCGGGACGCCGCCCCTGAGCAGGATACGGTCGCTCCGGTGAACGACGGTACTTGGATTCGCCAGTGGCTCCTCCCGCACCATGGCTGTGGGACGGGCGACGGGACTCGCCGCCGTCTTGGGGACGACTCTTCGATCTCCTCCGAGACTCTGCCACTCCTGTGGCCATATTGAGCCATCTTGGTGATTCTTTGGTATGGCTTGTGATTTTGGGAATCTTGCGGGATTCCAACTCAGCACTGGTGACGGTCGGCAATCTCCGGTATTCCTCCTTGTGCGTTCTCCTTGACTCCCCACTCGTGATATTTGGCAAACGCTTCATTTCCTCACTCGTGACCTTGCGCATTCGCTGGAAGTCCACCACGCCACTGGTGATTTTCGGGATACGCAGGACATTAGTGGTGCGCTTGGCCTCATGACTCGTACCCTGACCGCTTCGTCTGGAGGAGTGTTGTTCTCGGTCCCGTTCTCTCTCAGAATGGATAGGTTTCCAGTAGTGCCGCTGCTCTAGACGCTGCTTCACCGAATCCAGAGTGCTCCTTTGTGAACTATGACCCCGAGATCCCCTGAGTGCGGCCTCCATCGCTAGTAGCGGCGAACCCGCCTGCAGATTTGCGGTCCGGAATATTTTGTTGCTGTCCTGCAGCATTGGCACCAACATCCTGGCTGGCCCTGTCAACGCGTCGCCGGGGTATCTCGCTGTGGGGTTCACTTCATACTCTCCCGTAGCGCTGCTGTCCTCGCCATCTGAATATCTGAAGGGCGGCAGGTTGGCGGAGGTGCGGACATTCCGGGACATCTTTATGCCCCTGTAGCCGAATCCGGCGATGCCCGGGAAGTAATTGTCCCACTGCGAGATACAAAATTAAGGATGCTTAATGAAAAGAGAAAGGATAAAGGATCACTTGCCAGGTAAAATATGCCGTAGGCCACGAAGATGGCCAGTAGCATAATGCCTGCGAACTTTGTAAACTGCAACAGGAAGCACACGAGCAGACCCAGCAACACCTCCGTATGCTGCACACCAAGCAAGTCGAGACTCTGCCGTATCTCGGAGATGCGCAGCGTAGTGAGGTGGCCCGCGGCGGCGTTCAGGGTATCACAGGCTTGCCGGATGACGTCAGCCATTTTTTAGGCTTAGTTTAAGTCGTCTACGTAAAACCCCGTGCTGGCATTTTCCCCGACACAGGGGTCTTGAAATACTAAAAACTCGTTGACAAGACAGAATAAGAAAAGATGATTCAATGCTGTCAAAAATTGTATTGTTTGTTTTAAATTTTCTGCATTGTCTTCTGTAATAACTTCAAACGCAATTTACAGATATGTTAAAAAACGTATGAATTTAAAATGTAACTGGCAAAATTTGAATTCTCATCCTTATATATAATATCGATAAAATTGTCATTAAAAAATCGGTAAAACATCGCAGATATGGCATAAAACCCATTTAAGTGTGACCAGCTGCATTGTATATAAAAATCCATTCAACACCACGAACAGCTGATTGGAAGAAGTTTGTTTTCCTTTTTTGAGGGCCACAATTCCTTATCTGTAAGTTACTATAACTTCTCGTTATCTGGGACTATATATACCGCGACTTGATCGTTAAACCCTTTACAGTTAAATGCTCAGACGCACAATGGCCGAATTCGACGTTAAGGCAGGCCTGCAGCACGTGTTGAAGCGCATCGATGAGGTGTTCCTGCAGCGGTCCAAGGTTAGAGTCCCTTGAATCTCTTTCTTGGCGATCATAGAAATGAAAATTTGCTATCTTTTTAACAGGAAGTACAAGCGGCAAAGCCCCTGCTCGTTGCTGTAAGCAAAACAAAGCCTGCTGAAGCCGTTATCGAGGCGTATGAAGCGGGACAAAGGGACTTTGGCGAGAACTATGTTCAGGAGCTGGAGGAGAAGAGCCGACATCCGGACATTCTGGCCAAGTGCCCCGACATCAGGTGGCACTTCATAGGTCACATGCAGAGTAACAAGATCAACAAGGTCGGCCGTTGCTAAGATTAGATACCTAAATGAAAACTGCAATCGTTGTTTTCAAAGCTGTAATGTACCTTGTCCCCTACAACCCTTTACAGGTGCTGTCAGTGCCCAATCTGCGTATGATCCAAACCGTAGACAGCGAAAAACTAGCCAACAAATTGGACGCAGCCTGGTCCAAGCAGCAGCCAGCTCCAGAGCAGCCCCTACAGGTACTCATCCAGATCAATACCAGCGGGGAAGATGGTGAGTATTGTTGTTTTACTGCTCAAACCTGAATTACCATCCTCTTGCAGTCAAGAGCGGAATCGAGGCCAAGGATGCTCCTGCACTTTACCAGTACATTAGGAGCAACTTGAAGCACTTGCAGCTGCTAGGCATCATGACCATCGGAGCCTTTGGCTTTGACTACAGCACTGGACCCAACCCAGACTTTGTGTCGCTCATGCAGGTGCACCGATCCATCTGCGACGCACACTCCTTGGCCGGCGACTCTGTGCTTGTCTCCATGGGCATGTCCAACGACTACGACAAAGCGGTAAGTGAGCCTCTGGTTGACGTTGAATGATCCCCTCTAAAATCCGAACTATTCCCTTAGATCGAGATGGGTAGCACAGTGGTGCGCGTTGGCTCATCTATTTTCGGTCATCGGGTGGCCAAGGCGTGAGGAGCTGGGGCAGGAATGCGTTGTGGACGCCGAATACAGTTGTTTCCCAATGACGTCCGACCGACCGATCGACCAATCGACCTCTCGTGTGTGTGAGCAGCCTCCAAGTTCGCCGTGTATCAGGTGGAGACTTCTAGTGTTGTGTATACCCAGAGATACGCACATAGTAAATCCGTAAATGATGATTTGGCGTTTAAATTTAGAAAATCATGAGATAAACAAATGTTATGTGTAGGCTGTTATTATTATGTATATTCTCCTATTCGATTGTTAACCCCTCCATAAACAACGCTTCCAAAGTGTCAGAGACCCATTAATTATTCCCAGATACTTGCTGCACCTTGGAAAACGGAATACTCTTACATATATGCCGCAGTTTTCATTAATTTTAACATTCCTTTGACTCGTTCCTTGCTCGTTTTTTTGCTTTTTGCACTTTGTTCTATTTATAATTTCGCATACATTCAATGCTACATAATTGCGTATTAGATTGTGGGCAGTGTTCTTCTACATATATTTAGGTTTTTTGTTTTTCTCTTGTTTTGCTTGGCTCGGGGCCAGAATGTCGCCTGGTTATATGCCAAAAATTGCATTGCCAAGAGAGTTTTTCTCTTGAAGAACACTTTCAATGGAGCACGAATAAGAGACTGCAGCGGAAAAATCGATTTTCATTATGTCTGATCGATGAATTATGAAAGCCTTCACGCGGGGATCGCACCATTAATTTATGTATTTTCCGTTTGATTTTCATTAATTGAAATCCTTCATTAATTATGTCATTAGCCAAGATTGAAATAGTTTGAAATGACGCCAAATAAGGACGCGGTTGGGTTACCATTAATAATTTTATATATTTCTGAGGGGGAAAGACCTTTAGAATATTTGATTTTCCAATATTTTCAATGAATTAATGCCAGACAACCTTTACAGAACTGTATAATTCTATAAAAGCGCGAATAATATATAGAGAATATTTGGTAACAGCTAATAATAGAGATTATTTTGTTATGTTATAAATGACAAACGCTTTACATCTAATAACCCGATGTGTCATGAAAATTAAATAATATTTAAGGGATGTTTTCAGCCCAAAACAAGTCGCGAATCAGTTGATATAAATTAGATCATATAATGCCCGAATATCCAGGTGCACTATACCATATAAAAGCCCCTTAAGTACAAGTAATAAAGTCATTTAATTTCAAAGTTCAGCTGGCCAGAAAGTCTACCCATTGTTATGCAATGTCCAGGCCATCGTTCGCATATATGTATAGTCAGATGTTTATTGTACATTTGTTGCCGAAATAACTCTGGTCCAATATCGGGTTCGTTGGATATTTATGCGCCACGAAATCCGCCCGATCTCTGCATATATGCCAGAGATCTATAGATTTGGAATTCTCGGCGCTTTTCATATTGCACAATGTGCGAGGCACATTTCGAAAACAGAAAAAGAAACGCAAAATGCGAGGCAAAACATCGAGTATATAGGCATGAATAGATATAGGCTATATATGCCTGTCAAGTATGTGTGGGCTCTGTGGTATATGTGTGCACGTACTGCCAAGGGAAATGTAGGTGATTTCAGCGCAAGAGGACACCTTTGGGGAGGTGGCTTCAAGAGAAACCAAAACAAACAAAATGTGAACAAAGGGGGAAATGTATCCATCCATCCGTCCACAAACAGAGAGTCATCCGAACACCGAGCGGATCCCGAGCCGTGCCGTACCGAGCCGTACCGAGCCGTACCGATCCGCACCGAAATAAATTCCGAACATATGTATAGGCTTCTGCTGCTGGCCCAAGAGCCAAAGCATTTCTCCGCCGTTATAATTAGATTTTTGATTAGAGCAGCGCCCCCCGATGAGTAAACCGCTCGGATACGGCTCTATGGCCTATACGCTTAGCGGCTATATGGCCATAGATTCCCCTGTGCCCCTCCGATCGCCTGGGCGGACCTCGGCTCGCAGATACTAAAAAAGGCAGCACGAATATTGCGGATACAGATACGCGAATGGCAGCCGAAGATCCCCGAAGCACCGCCGAACGGTGGCCCAAGGTGGAAGAAGCAGAGCGCCGCCGAGTTCTTAAAACATCATTGTCTTGGCGATAAAATCAGCCAGAGATTCAGTGTGCTCTGACGGCTCGACTCGATTAGACAACACATCAAAGTTCAGCACCATGGTAAGGACTCGTCTTTGGAGTACACTAAAACCCAAACAGAACCGAACCGAGGACCTGGATATATGCAGCAAGGATACGCCCATTCAACGACCATTAGTGCAGTGAATCATATGCATTTTGAGATCTGAAAGAAAGATATAGACATAGTTCCAAAATGAAGTGAATCTTTAAAGTACAACTCCATGGTGACCCTGCTCACCTTTTCGTGTGAATAGTGTGAATATAGAATCTATAAATGGAGCGATCCGAGTGGTACGCGTCAGTAACGTAATCCGATATCGGTGGCGGGGAGCAAGCGAGACGGCGAGTGGCGCACGGAAAGCTTACGTAACAAGCGTTCGGTTTATTTATAGCCCAAGTGGAAAATTTTCTCGCCCCAGATACATATAAATTTTCCTGTCGATATCAGGGCTTCACCTTCCCACCTTCTAAATGGAAAACTTTCGAATGGATAACTTTCAATCGGATATCCTTGCACCGGAAGGAAATCTTTTAAATTGAACATTTTCAAGAGAACTGTCATATCCTTGATATGAATTACTGTCAATCCTCCTTGGGAGATCCTCTATAAATGCTTCAATTAGAGCTTCCAGCTAGACACATCCTGTTAGCAGATCCTATCAATGGTTAGACACCAAAGAAGAAACAGAACCTCCAATTAGAGTTCCTCAAGCGGATCACTCTAAGGCTGAACTAATGCCTTAAATGCTACTGACGCTAAACTACTGGACCCTTGACCTGACTTCCATTAAACCTTAAACCAAACTTATTCCTAATCCTTTTCCCCTTTTTTTTTGCCACAGGCCGATGAGAAGAAGAAGGTTAAGAAGAAGAAGACCAAGGAAGAGGGTGGTACTTCAGAAACCGCTTCTGAGGCCGCATCTGAGGCAGCAACCCCGGCACCAGCCGCAACTCCTGCCCCGGCCGCCTCTGCCACTGGTTCGAAGAGAGCGTCGGGCGGCTCTCGCGGCTCCAGGAAGTCGAAGCGCGCTGGCTCTTCGGTCTTCTCTGTGTTCTCGCAGAAGCAGATCGCCGAGTTCAAGGAGGTGAGTGTTCGCAGTCTCCCCAGACATTTCATCCTCCCATTTCATTCCACTCCACTTTGATCCAAACTCCCATCTCCATCAACATCCCCATCCCACCCCATTGGCATCTATCACATCTTGTCAACGACCAAGTCACCAACCCACTCTCTCTTTCTCTCTCTCTCTCTCTATCTGAACGAACGAATGATCAGGCCTTCCAACTAATGGATGCCGACAAGGACGGTATTATTGGCAAGAACGATCTGCGCGCTGCCTTCGACTCCGTCGGCAAGATCGCCAACGACAAGGAGTTGGACCAAATGTTGGGCGAGGCCTCGGGTCCCATCAACTTCACCCAGTTGCTGACCCTGTTCGCCAACCGCATGGCCACCTCCGGTGCCAACGATGAAGACGATGTTGTTATTGCTGCCTTCAAAACATTCGATAACGATGGTCTCATCGACGGTGACAAATTCCGCGAAATGCTCATGAACTTCGGTGACAAGTTCACCATGAAGGAGGTTGATGATGCCTACGATCAGATGGTGATCGACGACAAGAACCAGATCGACACCGCCGCCCTGATCGAGATGCTCACCGGCAAGGGTGAA
This sequence comes from Drosophila tsacasi, assembly GCA_018904565.1. Taxonomy (NCBI): domain Eukaryota; kingdom Metazoa; phylum Arthropoda; class Insecta; order Diptera; family Drosophilidae; genus Drosophila; species Drosophila tsacasi. The sequence goes on from JAEIHY010011135.1 coordinate 42,983, forward strand.
GAGGAGGAGGAGGAGGCCGCCTAAGGCACCCGTTCACATCCTAACTTCTAACTCAACATCCATATTACAGCCAGAACCAATATCAGAGACGTTAAAATCAATCAGTAAAATCAGTAATAATAAACGTAATTAAAAGAAATGCTCGTTTACATATGTAGATTCTCAGTATCTTGTAATCTCTCTTTTGTTAACCATCGACATCGACACCGATACCGATACCGATCCGATTCAAGATCAACCGAACACCACAACATCCTGATCACTGATCACTGAACAACTGAACAACTGAAACTTCTTCAACAACACCTTGGTAGCGATCAACAGCAGACCAACTCGTAGCCATTTACCATGTATCTGTCCATCATAGTTAGGGATACCTATTTACGATCACGTTCAATGTCACAGCACTAACAGCACTGAAACTGAAACTGAACTGACGCGTAGTTTTCTAGTTGATTTACTGTTAAATTTTACACGTAAAATTTATAAAACAAAAATGCAAAATCTATTTTATTTAAAACACCTATAAAATCAACAAAAAAAACTTAAAAACAACAACCAAGCAATGTCTATTTTTATCGCTGTCCGTTGAAGAAACCGCAGAGAGATGACGAGATCGAGATCGAGGATGATGATGATGAGGTGATGATGATGATGTAGGGAGGAACGTTGACGAATATGGATTCGAATATGATTATGAATATGATGATGAACAGGAGGAGGACAGAGATGATGTTTAGTGGGTAGCTAGGTCGGGTTCGTTAGGCCTGCGCTCACGACGTTTTTGAATTTGAATTTGAATATGAACAATTGTTTAGCGAGTTTTGTGAGTTTTGATGTTTTCGTTCGATTTCGTTGATTCTCGCAGGAACAGGAGAGAGAGAGGCAAAACCTATATAAAACTTTATATGTATATTAACTGAGAGCCAATTATATTTATCCTTCTATGAACAATATATATATTTTTCGTTATGCATATCTATCGTTCGTTACTCAGTTTCAATTTCAATATCAATTACAATTATCAATTATCAATTATAAATTATCAACTATGAGTTATCAATATTATTGCAAGTTATCGAGAGTTAGGCTAAAATAACAGACAAACATTAAGTTCATTCACTGTAATGTTTTATGCGAATTTACATAACTAAATGACTTAATCACCAACCACCACACAACATCTTTCTGCTTATGAACTATCAGCGTTATAAACATACAAACAAACCAAACAACCCCATATGATATCTGAAATATGAAGAAACGATCAAACAACCAACCAACCCCAGTGTTTCTAGTTAAATAGCTTCGAGGAGGATCCACCTCCGCCCTGGGATTTGGCGGGGCGGAGGCCAGGATTTGTCATCTGGTAGTTTTATTTTGGGGCTCTCCCTGTCGAGGGCCCAGATCATGAACCACTAGTACCTAGGCTGATCGGAGGATCAGGACACTAACACTCGACACGAGCACACACCATACACTCTATACACAACAACATTCATTCTAAACACATCAAATGTTGTTAAATGCGAATCAAATCTTTACTTCAGTATAAATTAAGCTACACACACACACACACATAAGGCAAAATGAGAAACAATTTTTTAACCCGGTCAGAAATATTAACAAAACAAACAAATATACAAACAAAACAAAAAAAGAGAAAAAAAGGAGGAAAACTAAGAACTGTTTTTATACAACTTAACTAGATGATGATCATACAATGACGAAGTCTTGGAATAAAGCATAAGCGAGTCGTCTTGAGAAAAAACACATATCCACTGGAGTTTGTCTTGGGGGGACTTTGGGGGGACCTCGGGGGCTCTCGGGTGACTCAGCTGAGCCGTGCCGGAAACCAGTTACAGGCCAAAACAAAACCACCGCTAAAGCAGGCGGCTAAAGAGAAGTGCAGTAACTCCCCACACCAGGCCGAGTCGATGGCTTGGCCAAAAGCAAAGCCAAAACCTTCGAGCGACCAGTTTTCAGTCGAGTTTCGGAGCGCACGCATGCGCACTACAATGTGAAAGTCCGCCACGATTGCCACATCTACCTGGGACTTACTTTTCGTTCGGGAAATCGGGGTTATTCCGGGAAGGGAAAACCAGAAGTATGGCTCAAGTTCGACACCTTTTGTGGTTCGTTTCCGCCTGCTATATTGCATCATGTTCGAGTGGCGGTAAGTAGCTGGGAAACGATAGCATTGTATGCAAATCTCCGGAGTCTGCGACACTTTTACGCTGAAGAAATCGAAAGTACGAGTATCTCTGGCCATATCTCACCACACTCTTAAATGCAGAGAAGAAAATTTGGTATTGATTTCAAATATTTTAGAGTTTGTATCAAATTTAAGGCAAAAGAAAATGCTATATTAAATGTCTTAATTGAAGAAAGAATATTATTTTTTAACATGTTTAAGTGTTTAATTTTGTAGTTTGTTTTATTAATTTATAATTTAGAAGTATCCCATCCTTGAGACATTTTCATACCCTCTCTGGGTACTATAATTTTTGTCAGAAGTTTGCAACTGAGTGTCTATCGTCAGCTTTTCCAAATTAGCTTCCTTTTTGGTTTTGTTATAATTTCTTTCTGTGCTTCTTGTTTGATTTCCCACCACACTCGCTCACTAAATCGTTCGATGGATCGATCACTCTCACTCTCTGTGGCTTGCATGGCCCAGCTGATGCACAGCATCTGATCGCTTACATCTCGCAGCGCGGTCTGCATGGAGAGATCACGTTCCGGCAGGTGAACGCCACAACGGTGGAGATCAAGGCCAGTCTGGAGGCCACTCTGCAGTATCCCGATCAAGTCTGGAGTTGGGCTGTTCGCCGGTTCCCCGTGGACTATTCCGACACGGATGCCGATGAACGCTGTGAACTGAGTCGCCTGGGTGGCCAGGTTTTAAGTTTCGATGAGGACCTGGAGTACCTGGTGCTGCCGGGTAACGAGACCTCGACGTGGGAGCGCAACATGCAGCTGATCGGGGATCGGGGGATCTGGGGCAAGTCGCTGGTGCTCACGGAGGTCAATTCGAATGTGCGTATCTGTGCCACCATTACCACCATTCAGAGTTCTGTGGAGCACATGGCAGAGGCGCGATTCAATACCCCTGTTGCCGGATCCGTTCACTTCCGCTGGCTAGCTCCCGCGGAGGGAGCCAGTGGGGATACGCTGATCTACTCCGATCTGTACCACATTAGGGAGCAGCCACCGCCGTTGGAGGGAAGCGGCAATGTGGAGGGATCCTTTACCCAGCACCACTGGAAGATCTTCGTGACGGACATCTTTAAGCACGATCATCACCGCACCGAAGACAACTGCAACTTCCTGCAGCTGGTTTTCGATCCACAAGGAGGTGGTTCTGGTCAGGGAATCGGTGACCTGGACGCCCGTCTAGGCAGGATTGGAGTGGCCAAGAATGCCCTGCGATCGCCACAGCGCAGTGTCTTCCGAGATGCTCAGCTGGCCCTGTTGCCCTCGGATCTCACAATTCCCCATAGGACTTTGTACTTGGTCCTCTTTGATAACCAGCATCCGGATACATACCTGGCCTGCACCAAGATCCGTCACGTCCAACCGCTGACGTATAAGTGAGTGATGTAATAATAATCGTTTAAGATTACCCTCTAATATATGTCCCTTGTAACTTTAGGACGTTCATCAACTCTGGAGGCGTCAAGGGAGAAGTGACATTCACACAGCGCTCCAAATTCGATCCCACCTTCCTCAATTTCACTTTGGGAGCTCCCCTCTCGCAGCATGTGAGTCGCAAGTTCGCCGAGGATGTGGCCGCCTTCCGAATTCACAGTCTGCCGCCGGTGCCGAACCGCATGGGTCACGAGGACTACTGCTGGACCACCGGAGAGATGCACAATCCTCGCGAGGTGACCGAGCACATACCGCCTCCAGGTTACGGAACCCAGGAGCAGTATCCCGTGGGCGATCTCTCCGGGAAGCTGCAGGGACGCAACAAGGGCTACTGGCACCAGTATGTCTTGCCCGGAACCAGCTCCGAGCTGAATGGTCTGTACTGGGATGTCTTCCTGCCACTCCAAGGACGACATAGTATAGATCAGAGGAGTCTGGTTATCTACACCTTCAACCGAACGGATGTGAAAAAGATTACACAGAGCATCTGGGGCTGCTCCAGCCTGGGGCAGTATCAGCGGAATGGAGTGTACCAGCAAAACATGGTCACGGCTCAGGTGAGTGAATATTTCTTTTGTTAAAGGAAGTTAGCTTTACCTATATAATTTTTCTTCCATTGTCAGGTTCTCTTCCGCTACCCGGTGGTGGGCCGCGTGATATTCAGGCAAGCGGCGGAGCAGCCTTGGCAGGACACCACCGTACTTTTCGAGTATCTTATCCAGGCTGACGGATCTACCCAGAACACCACCTCCGATCACCGCTGGGCGATTCATAGCAGTGCTCCGGGCAAGGACTTCTACGACTGGCAGCAGCGCTGCCTCTCCGCCGGACCCGTGTACAATCCCTTTCGCGTGGACTGGGGCAATCGCAGTGCTGATGACTTTTGCCGACCCAACTTACCAGCCATGTGCCGCATGGGAGCAATGGATGCCAGGCTGGGCACGCTTACGATCGCCGGAGGCAGAAGGGTGGCTCAGAAAATAAGCAGGAGGATGTTTGTGGATGGTAACCTGCCGCTCTCCGGACGCCACAGCATTCTGGGAAAGTCGCTGGTCTTGTATGAGGACAATGGTCCCAAGGCACGAGGGGAAAGGCTGGCCTGTTCCGCTGTGATTGGACACTTCCGTCGCAAGGTGGTGGCCAAGGAATGGTATGCTAATGGAGATCCACTGACGGTAAGCGGTCGAGTGGAGATTACCCAGCAGTCGGAGTACGATATTAGCAATGTGGAGGTGCAGTTCAAGGGACTGCTGGATAACACTGGCTACCACATTCACAGGGTAAGCGATCTTCACTAAGTCCTATTTGGTTTCTGTTATATATTTAAAATATTTCTTTTTCACAGACACCTGTGGAGGCCAATTTGGCCTTTCCCTGCGAGGCCTCCACTCTGTATGGCGTGTGGAATCCCTTCGACGTCAGTCCCAAGTCAGCGCCACCTACCAAGAGGGGTACCACCGACCAGTATGAGATGGGAGATCTAAGTGGCAAGTTCGGCGACCTTAAAGGCGTTACCCATTTCGAGGATGCCTACAACGACACTAATCTGCCGCTCTTCGGCTACAACAGCATCATTGGACGATCTGTGGTCATTCAGAAGAGGCAGAAGAATGCGCGTTGGGCTTGCAGGTGAGATTTTAAAAGTACTCCAAGGAAAGCCCTTGATTAAATTTATATTTACAGCACCCTGGAGCGTGGCTACAGTCCCAGTGAGGCCAGGGAACTGAGGGGCATTGCCTCCTTCCATCATCCCACAGGCTATGCCTATGGCTATATCAAGATGACGCAGCTGATCCACAACGATGGCAGTCAGTCGGAGACAGTGATCGAGGTGAAGCTTCGGCATCCGGGCAAGAATGATCGGAATTCTACCCAGAACCACAACTGGCAGATCTTTGTGAATCCCGTGGGCGTGGATGCAGCAGTAAAGCCCACCAATACCAGATGTGTGGCAGGTGGTTATGTTTGGAATCCGTACTATACTCAGCTAGCAGATCCTCTTAATGTGAGTTTATCTAAGTCAAGGATATGGGTTCTTTCTAATAAATATATTTTTTCTTCAGCTGGATTTGTATGAGCAGGAATGCGGACCGGATAATCCCCTGCGTTGCTATGTGGGCGATGTGGGAGCTCGCTTGGGCACGATTGGTAAGAGATCTTTGATTATTTAATTAATTATCATTATTATTATTAATATTCTTCTTCAGATCTTGGTGGTGAGCGTATGGTCTTTACAGACTCAAACTTCCCTCTGGAATCTCCAGTGGGCGCCATTGGACGTTCCATTGTCATCTTTGGTCCAGATCACTCCCATGAGAGGTTCGCCTGTGCCAACATAGAGCCTGATCACAATGTCATTAAGTACATCAATCTGCAGAAGCCGCCTCGCTTTGTGGTGTAAGTAACTAACTCTATACATGGAACTTCCGTTATTAATCACTCGAAAATTCTCCTAATTAGTGCCCAGTTTCTGGATGAACTGCGTTCCGTAATGGGAATCCCAGAATGGATGCTGGATGTGGATGCTCGCAAGACAAAGGAACTGCATGGCGGTGCCTGCATTCAGATGATCATTCACTTCAAGGGGCCCTTGGCTCATCGCCTGGAGCTGGATATGTCCCGATTGATTGCCGCTGGCAGATTAGACTCACCTAGTCTATTCATTCCGGGTTATGTGAATCAAAAGCGCAAGGCAACCATCTCGTATCGTACCTGCGGGGTGAGGGATACCAACGAGAAGCGTAAGTTCATTTTTGGGATTGATAATGAAGATTAATTTAATGAATATTATTATTTTTACAATAGGAACTAAGAACTTCAAGGGCGGCTTCTACTCCTCAAGCTTAGCTCCAACCGAACCAAAGCCCTTCGTATTAGCAATCGTAGTCATCGGCCTAGCTCTTAGGTTTCTGTAAATGATGTTTAATCCGTGGAGGGATTATTAAAACTGAATTTAAATATTTCCTATATTTAAAATCAGTCTTTAATTAATGTAAATTTCCCCATTTTTACTCATTAGGCACTTAATACTCAACTTGATCTAAAAATGTTAGTCACTAGTTTAGCATCTAGATGTCTGTCAATTTATATCTAATATTTTCTGTAAATATTCCTTTAATATTATAAAGTACAGTAATTGTTGTTGATATGCTTTTTATTTCTTAATAATATACTCCTGTTTAATATTTAAATCATATTCATGGCTAAAAAATACCTTAAATTTCTTTTCTTTGGGATTTAAAAAGTAAAGAGAACTGACCTATAATATGTTGGTATTTCCCTTTTCCCAATACATATTCCACCACCGCCGTTCGCCGTTCAAGACCCACCACCACTTTTTGTTTATTTCTGCGCATGTGTCTCCCCAAATCGAATTTTCACAGTATACATATTTACTCGTAAATTCCACTCTAACCCGGACAACTCGCAGTCGAAGCTGATAGAGAATTGCGTTGAGACGTATTTTTAACATAAAATTCAGAGAATGAGAGGCATTCTTCTCTTAATTGGGCTTTGCCTGGCCATCGGCAGCTGCACTGCGTCCATCAGTGGCCCGTTCATCCTGTGGGGTCACCCTAAGGTGTCTGGCCTGCAGTCACAGGCCTTGGTGGACTCCAACAGCAGGGAACTGCCTCTGACGCAACTCTTCGCGGAGGCCAGGGCCATTGTGGTGTTTGTTCGGAACTCTACCAGTCGGTTGGAGGGAACCAAGTATCCAATGTTTGAGAATCTCGTCAAGAGCGGTGCCTGGACCTATCTGCCTCAACGGAAATTGGCCGCGGAGCCCTTTGAAAGCAATTCCCACATCCAGGTTAGTGACCATCTCTATAAACATAGATAAAAATATGTATACGAAAAGAATGTTTATATATAAAATCAAAGTCTATTATAAATAATAAGATTGTGATACATATATCTTGTTATTCATCTATAGTGTCAAAGAAATCTTAAGGAATGTTCGTGTCAGTTTCTATCTTCTTCTTGTATCTATATAAAAATAATATTTGTTTAGAGTAGTTAAATTAAAAAATGTATCAGTTAAAATATTTTTAAATAGTTCCTAAGTGACCTATGAATTCCTGTAAACATTGCCCACTTTCTGTAAACTATTACCTCTTAAAAATCAATGACTCACTAACCCACTTTCTTTGCGCAGGTCGTGAGCCTCTCGGGACGCGGAGAAGACGACGACGCGAAGATCCTTTCAGCCTACAACGAAGCTCTAGCCACATATGGACGAGGCGATGTCCTAGGCATCCTGGCCAGCCGCGAGGAGGAGGCGCATTTCCTGAGCAAGCGCGAGGCAGCCGCCGCAGAAGGAGGAGCGGAGGAGGCAAAGCCAAAGGCGGACGGAACCGGACCCGAGGAAACCGAGGCCAGCTTTATCTATGTGGCTGAAGGCAACAAGGCAGTTCTTAGCCTCAAAGGACCTCTGGAGCTGCGCCTAAGCAACGAGACACTACGACTGGAGGAGCACATCAAGCAGATCACCTTCGATGATCAGCGGCAAAAGGGCTACGGCAGGCTGAGCATCACTTTCATGCCTTCGGGGGAGAAGTGCACTCTGCGCTTCAAGTTCTCGCTGGTACGTGGATCCTGGACACTACGAAACGTGGAGGTGGAGTACAGGGACCTAAAGAGCGTTCTCGTGGCACGTGGCGATGAGTACTCGCTGCCCTCGGCTCCCATCGGTTTCTCCTACCGCTGCTCCGCAACAAATACAAGCTTCACGAATCCCGTGCGGAATGAGACCATCCAGAGTCTGTTGCTCAGCGATTTCCAGGTGGAGCCCTGGCTGAATGGACGCTCCAAGTTCGGTGAGGTCTACGACTGTGTGGGCTTTATATCGGCCCCAATTTTGGCGGGTTTGTTTGTGGTGACCCTGCTCCTGGGCATCCTGGGACTGGGCATCTCCGCCATGCTCAGCATGCATACTCCCAACAGATTCGAGAGCACGCGCAGCAAGCAATTGACCTTCACTATTCAAGAGTAGGAGGAGCAAGGGATTCAGTCCATCTGGAGGAGTCATAGCCATGTTCGTCCAGATCACCTATGTGGCTTTCAAGCCTTTGGCTCTGTTTACTTTGGCCATCGAGCTCTTTCTCATCCATCTGCTCTTTGTGCTCATCGTGCTCTACGTTTATGTGCTATGGTATTACTGACTTCGAGTGCGTATTATGATACCATAAAAACTGTAATCGAGGATAAAACAATATACATAAAAAAGTACAAAAGCTGGTCAGTAAGGAGAGCTGTGATGTTACTGATAAAGCTCTACACGATCTATAGTTTACACTAAAGAAAGCAAAGATTGTGTGGCAAAACGTTGTCATAACAAATTAAGTGTAAAGTTACATTATAACACTTCAGCTGTCTACTACAAGTATCTAATGACAAAAATAATATCCAATAATAATCCAAACAGCTATTTACAATTAACCAAACATAAACACAATTGACATAAACAAAAATACATATACAAAGCTCCGTATAAAAATAGTAGAGCAGTCGTTGGATTAGCTAATTTAAACGAGAATAAAAATAAAATTTAAATTGTTTGCCACAGTCTTAATATAATTTATTTTTAAAGGGGTATACAAATACTACATTTTGCCTCTTCCAGGAAATGAGGAATGACATCAATAAAGCATGGATCATTCTCTTTACTTATTGAGTGTTTAAGTTGGGAAGAAGGGTGTTCAACAATATAATAAAATATTTTAGATGTATATATTCTAACAATTTGTGGTAGTGGTTTCTTATTTTTATTAATTATTTCTTTAGAGTTTTCCCTTGGAATCTTTGACACTCTTATTATTTAAAGACTTTAAATTATTTTCTTAAATGCTATTGAATACCTAAATTTCCAGATGGTTAATATCTTTTAAACAAGCCACTCTCTCAGTTCCCATGCCAAAGTTCAGCCCACAGGAAAAAGTGAAAAGCGATGAAATTCTGCGCAGACTGCCAAAAAAGGATGACTGGAGTCTGGCTGGAAATTCTGGTTATCTCGACGGTGGCGGCGGCGTCTCACTTTTGTCTTTTTTTATTCAATATGCCACACACCTCCCCCACCCCACTTTTAACCGATCTTCAGCTCACTTTCATTGGTCTCACAGCGGCAATGCGCGCAATTAAGCCGCGTTCACCGATAGAGATGCGTGCGACGGCTGGATTTACACACTGAGAAATATTGTAATAGAGTAATAGAGTTTTGAATTTATAAGAAATTTGAATAAATTATGTTTTTATGAATTACTATATGCCCATGTTGTGGTAGATTTTTGAAAGCGTATAATCACCTCTTAAATGAAGATAGTCAGACTTTATGATAGACGTTACTCTTATTTATTTGTAATTAATTTTTTGATTAGACATTTTTCACAGGAATTTCTAGAGCAATAGTTTCTAAATATTATTTATCTGTATAAAACTATCTGTATCTTTTGGCTGGGACCCCGGCCAAGCCCAGCCTGCTCGCTGCAGCCTCTCTTATTTATGCATCATTAAGTCACGCCAATGGCTCGTTTGAGCCACTTTGGTCTGTTTTGCGTGTGCGTTTGTCCAGTCGGGTTTTGGGTTTTGGTTTTTGGGTTCGAATTCGGTTTCTACGACTGACACTCGACACTGGATACCAGACAGGGGACAGTAGAGTCGCTGCTGGCTGTGGGCCACCCACTTTCCTCCACAGTTTCCCAAATACAAATTTTTGTGTGTGTGATCCCCGGAGAGAAGAAGCGAGAGGAGATAGCGATCGGGGCACTCACCATATTGGCCATATTGCTGGACCCGCGGAAGTGGGTCGCCTTTCGGTCGATTGCGTTCACTTTTTCCTGCGCGGCTCTTTACTTTTACTGTCAACCGAACGTGCCACAAGCTGCAAGCAGTTCACTGACTCGCCCCAAACAGGGAGAGAGAGAGAGAGTGAGAGTCCCGTCCCATACCGCACCTGATTCTGTAATAAGAATCGCGATCGAGCGGCCAAGCTGGCAAAAGTTTGTGAAAGTTGCTGTCGGCCTGTCCAGGAGCCGGGCATATCAGCCACATGATGTGCCGAGGCACCGAGTCGGTGCACTTAGAGAAATGCGACCTTTCGGGCTTACTTTGACTTAGATATATTAACATTTTCTTTGAAGAATACTCTACCCATTAATTTAATATTATTTATCTCATAAATTATATAATTCCCAAAAATCTTTGAGCCTAATCCCCTGCAACTATTATCTTTCTCTGTGCATTGATAATCAGAACCGGTATTGGCTTCATTTCTCTCTCACTCAGCATCCATCGAAGTGATGAGTTTAAGTTTTAATTGCCACTTGCAGGCCGTAACCACAGCTATCACAATAAGGGAGACAAATCTGTGCACTTTCCACCTCTAAGGGCCTTATGTAAGAACCAAATCCATACACATAATGCGGCATGAAATTGAATTATTTTCACGGAAGCTGGACGTGAGAGACCCGAGTCGCGGATGCTCCACAATGGATTGGTCTTTGGAGTGGGGATTAATCAATTCAAAGGGCTGCTAGCAGCGGAAATGGGCTTTGTATCTGTTGCTCTCTATGTATCTCCGCATGTATCTGCGACGAGTGCGCTGATGTTTATCTGCGAGATTCGTGCACTTGGCGGCGTTGGCAGCTGATGAAATTCATGAGGATTACGAGTGCATCGTGGGATAAACTGGGGTTGGCCCTCTATAGATGATACCCTCGTAGATTGACCAACTTCTCCTGCTGTCCGCAGTTTGAAATATGTTTCTTGTCATGGCTAGGAAATCGGGTCAAGCGATCAATCCAAACGATCGGCGGCACTCACTGAAAGTGGCAGTCATCCCGAGTCACTTAGGAGTCTGCAGTTTGCAATTTGCAGTTTGCAACTAGCAGCGGCTAGTTGTGGGCCTCATAATTACTCCGCTCAATATTTGTGTTAAGTTTTACGATTATTGCCACATTTTTCCAGCGAAAGAGAAATCGCCAATTGGCAGGATTGGCAGATGTCTCAGCGGGGGAAAAGCAATCGAGGCATAAACGCGGTTGCCTCAGACCTGACAAATGTCGCAGTCCAAGTAAATGCACTCGAAATATATGGCTTTCCTTGAAGGAAATGTTTTATGAATGGAAGGAAAATGAAAGAATGAAGATGAAACTTTAAGAAATACGGACTGGTCAGGTAAAACTCTTTAAGTTATAAGAAGATTCAGAGTTATATGTCTCAGAATTAAGGACATTTTTTAAAGACTGTTTTTTTTTCGAGTGTAACTAACGCAGTGAAAAGTGCGCAGGCGAAGCTCTGGAACACTCGAAACGAAATGGAAAAGCGAAAAATCAAAAGGCAAAGAGCCCCATCAAATTGGCGACATTTCGCACATGAACATGAGGAGCTGATGTGTGGAGGAGCAATGCAGTCGCGGAGCCATGGAGCCGAGGAGCAGCCATCAAGCATCGGAGCCACCACCGTCAAACATTAAATATTGGCCACTGGCGACAATCCGATGCGTTTAGTAAATCAAAGCTTTAATTACTTGATTTGGTAAGCGGTTTCCCAATGCGCCAAAAAGCCCCTGGTTTGCTTGTTTTTCTGCCGTTTCGTTTAACAATTTTCCCGCAAATATTTGCCCACCTGTCTACCTGATGCGTTGGCGAAAAGTGAAATGCGCGTTTAGAAAGGAAAAGGAAGATCTGCTCTGGGAATATTCGAGATATAGATGTTAGCCCGGTGCGCTCCATTACCGGAGACCTTGACTTATTAACACCTGATTTCTGGCCGCTTGGATTACGGCTTGGATAAGTACAGCAACGGCGCTCATCGCCGAGATGTGAATTTTATTTTATGGCCGTGTCGCAAGCTTAACGCCCTGTTAAGCCGGCTAAATGCAAATGCCGCACACAGACCTGCCGCGAATAAGTGGGCTCAATTCCCCCTGTGTATCTTAAGCCAAAGCATCCACCATACGTAGTTGTACCACTCACCTTTGGTGGGAGCTCGTTAATTGCTCCGCTTTGGTTACAGTTTGTGGAGCGTCTTCCAATTGCGCGCAACACGTGAAGGTGTCGCAATTTTCGGCCTCTCGACGTATTTCTCGCAGTCTCGGTCTGCTCTATATGCATGCGATATGGAGATCCGTAGATAGACCATTTGCCTCGAGGCCGAATCTTTTGGCCAAGGCGCTGGCAATGGGCTCCAATCAGCGCCACTCGATCTCGGTTCATCTTCCCCCGCCGGAACACGGAAAATAATTTGCACATTTTGTGATAATCTAGTTGACAGACTTTTGAATTGAAAAGGAAAATATTGAGGGAATTCTAGGAAAGTGTTTATATTTGTTTAGAAATTCAATTAATATAAATGTTAAGTATAGTAAGATAAGTATTTAATTAAACACTAACATTGGGTATCAAGTCTTTAAAAAAGTTACGTTAAATAGTTAAGTATCCAAAGTAAGTAAATAAGACTGGCCTTGGGATATATTAAAATAATTCCACAAATTCGTTATCAAACTAAGCTTGTAATTATATTTATTTTTAATAATTTAAAATCAAGTTCAGATCATGAAATATCAAGTTAATTTAAAAATTTTCCCGCTGTGCATGCCAAACGATTGGGAGTGGAGTCAACACTAGCCGTGCTTTTGTTTCAGCCAACATTTTTCACCGTTTGCCGCAGGTGAAATTAATCCGCCTCTGGCATTGGGTAATTAAGCTAATTAGCTGAGTCTGGGCTGGAACCAAATTGCAGCCCACCCAAACGGTATGCAAAATTGAAGCAGATAGACTGTCGAGGCCTTTCTCATAGTTGCATCATTCCAAAATTCATAAGCGGCCGGATTGGAGATTCTAAACTCGGCCTTAGTTTATTTTCGGAACTTTTCCTTGGGCCAAACAAACAACCAGTAGAAAGCTTGCTTTAAATGCGATTTCTTCCCCAACTTGCTGCGGCCAAAACCGCACACACTAACCCAAATTCCCCAGCTCCATCCGAGTCCAAATCCCATGCAGTGGAGCCCCCCGCGGAGGCGTCCATTATTGCAATTAAACTAACAATCGGTAAATGGCAGCAAAGCAGCTGCATCTTGGGTTGCACTTTCCGCTGCCAGCGCCTTAACTTGGCCAAAAACAAACAAACATCGGCTATTAGTTGGCTCAATTCAAATCGGCCGCCGGGCGGTGGAAACAGCTGCTGTTGTCTGTTGTGCACTGTGATTATAAATTGGATTCTATGTAGTAATGACTAGATTAAAGTTAGTCGTTGCAATTAAGGATACAAGGATCTTATTTTTTAAGTAACTATTTGAAGTCCTATTCGGTGGTATGCCGCATTATTCCCTAAAAAATGTATTTAATATTTAAATAATACAAAACTTGTAAAATCAGCTTAAAAAATTTTATTTTCTGTGTATTTCTTAACTTTTCCAGCCCGCTTTAGTGGCAGAGTTAATCTCGGTGGGGTTTAGTGGAGCTCCAAGCTCCGTGGCTCTCTGTCGCCGCCTTGATCTTTGCTCTGTGGACTTCGAGTCGCGCGAAGAGTGTGCGCGCCTGCGCAGACCTCTAGCTCTCTCTTTCGCCGCCAGTGAGCCGCTCTCTTTCGCTCCCGCTTGAAGGCAGCCAGAGCTGCTGCAGCTGCCGCTTTGGTCATGACATTCGTTCAGTCTTCTTTGGACTTTTACCGCGATCGGTAGTGTTCCTCCAAATTTTTCTCTCGATTTTCCTCTAACATTTTTCCGCGCGTGCTTGAACGGTAAACCGCGAGATAGTGAGAAGAATTTAAAGAGTGAAAGGGACAGAGACCGAAAGAGACAGAATTTTGAGGAATTTTCGTGGCATTTGCACCCCACAAATGTTAGATGAGTTAATGAAGTGCAAAAATGTTTGTAGACGAGCTTGTCAAATGGAAATTGTCGGCCTGAACACGTAAAAAGACACGAAGGCACCGTCAACGCTTTGATTTGCGGTTGCATTCTGCAAGATACAAAGCTCAAGCTCAAGTTTAAGCTACGAGATACAAGTACAAGTACAATCTTGAAACCCCAAGACGGTATTTGACCCTGTCGCTTTCGGCAGCCAAGTGAAAATTGCACAGCAGCAGTTGGGGGAAACGGGCGACTGCGACTTTTCCGGTGTCAAGTGAGAAGAAGACCTGGCGACTCTCCTGCGGATCGGATCTCAGATCTTGGATTAGTGGCACACTTACCCACAACCAGCAACGCTGGTAAAAACGTGTAAGTGGCACGAAAACATCGTCTTGTGTAGGTGCCCGCGGAGTGGAGCACCAATAGAGTTGAACGCTCCGAAGATGAAAACATTACCAGAAAACTTCACATGTTTAGCGGGAAGCCAAGCGCATAATAAGTAACTTTCCTCAGGCTTCATCATAAGCATATAGGTGTGATTAAAAAATATGTTATTATAAAGATTGCTGGAGTTAAACAAAGGCTGAATCTTTGTTGGAGGCTATCTTTGTAGGGGCTTTTAACTATCACGCCTTTTTCTTGTTAAAAATAAGTAAATATTCAATTAATATGCATCTTAAAACGATTTATAAACACATCATCAGCTTCAAACATTTAATCAGATACTAAGTTTTAAATTCTTACCAAGTGAAATATTTGTGACTTAATTTAAACAGCTAGATTCATCCATGAAACGTAGGCACATGTCGAACAATGAACTTTAAAGTTATACAAATATTATGCCACACCCCGGGAAAAGCCATAAAGAGGCATCTTAAGAACCGGCCAGTGCTCACTCTGTCATCCAAATGGCGTCGTTAATTAATTTTCTTTTCTAACCCTAATCAGTCTAACCTAATCAGTGGCTATATCCCAGATTTCTTGCCATAAACCCGCGTTGACTGCTCCCCAAACAAGCCGAGATTCTGCGCATAATTAGATACTTTCCTCAAATCGGATGCTTAGTCTCTTATTATGGCTGCTTAGTCAAGGGTCGGGCTGTGCTAATTTATTCAGATTGTGCGAAGATCTTTCCCAGAAACGGAGCTAGTGACTCCGTCTGGCGACGCGCCGCCAATTAGCGGCCAAGCAGCTTGCAACCTGGCCATAAAACAACCAGAGACTACTCCAAGCTGTCCCTATTCTAATTGAATGAATGAAATTAACCCAGTTTCGGGCCCGACTTGTTCCCATCATAATTGAGGTGCCACTCCGAAAAAAGAGCCGAAAAAAGTAAATACGAATTAGATTGTGGCCGAGCTGTCAAACTTTGATGGGCGGCCAGACTCTGGCCCAGAGGGCCCTGGGACCTAAGTAGGTCTCCAGTCAACTTCGGGGGTACCGCCTGCGGGGTCTTTTGTCTTAGCCGCGAACTATTTGTGCTTTATGATGGAATCAATCAATGGGACTAGAATGGATATGGTAATTTTCCCGAAGATCACCGGACCTGGGAACTGAAAGAGGGCCGTTCTTCCCTTTGTGGATGGACGGTCGGGTAACTGTTAGAGATCGTTCCGCAGACAAGTTTCTTTGCAGAACTTGTGCGTTGTTGTTAGCCTAACGACAATAAATTCGCGACGCTTTGTCTCGGCTGGATTTTGAGGTCAACTTGATTGGGTCGCTTCGCTCTCTTTGATTAACGGCTTGCTTTTTTGCCCATCTGTGTTGTTATTCTTTTGGCATTCTGGCCGCTAATTGCCACAGGTACCCAGGTACAGGTGTCCGGGCGAGATTGTAATGAATCCCCAGCAGGCCGCAAATGCGAGTATCCGAGTTAGTTGATCGCAATCAAATCTTAATGGCGGCCGCACGCCAGCTATGGGCTCTGGGGTTCGACTTCATCCCGAGCTCGTTATGGAACCCATTATGGCAGAGCCAGAAATCAGGGAACTAGCTACAAGAAATGCGAACTATATAGGCGTTCAGACTAGGGGATACTTAGTACTTGGTTACCTTTCACAATTTCCCCAAACAGACCCTTACTATATATAGTTCCAAGCCCACAAGAGGTATCAAGTTGAGGCGAAATAAAGACCCCTCGCTCGATTGCAAGCAGAGCACGGGGTCGCGGCAATTAGAAGTTTGTTGGCCTGCGAAAATCTACGGACTATCGCAGAGCCCAGCAACTTCATAACGAATTGCTGTAATAACAATAGTGGCGATGTGGCGGGGCAGCGGCTGCGTTATGTTTGTCTCATGGCCAGCACAACAAATCATTTCACATCGCCGCATTTCTATTTTCGCTGGGTTCATTAAACCAACTGAGGCCCGGAGTGTAACTAAAAGCCGCAGCCAAAGATACAGATACAGATACAGCTGGGGATGGGGATGGGGAGGGAGATGGCGATGGAGATACTTGGTACGCAGATAGAGATACACTCGGGTTCTGGCATTCTGCGGCGACAAGTTTGGCTTCCGTTCTCAGCTCCCGCTCGTTTGTCACCGGCTTACATAACACACCGCACTGGTAACTCCCAACTCTGGTTTCCCTCTTAGCCCTTTTTTATTCGGTTTTGTTTCTGTGTGATGTGAGTTGCTGATGTGAGCCAACGAAGCGCATCCCGAGTGTCATGGCCACGTTTCTATGGGTTTCCCAGCCAGCACCAGCAGATGGCATCTTTCAATTTGTCGCCCGTGTGCTCATAATTGTCGGGTAATATCACCATTTCCCTTTGTGTCCGTCATGTCTGGAGATTCTCTCGGATTCTCGCCACATGAGCTCAGCGGAATGCCGCATCTTTGTTTATCTCTCGGATTTCGCACGGTGCATGCGCTGGGAAAGATTGCGAATTACGGATCACCCGCTGAGCTGATCCTGCATGCTGTTTTGGCAACACGTACGCAGATCTGATCTCTTTCTCACAGTGCCACGCCCCTGGTACAGTGGAGCATTCTCATTCCCAGCGGAGCTGCGATGGTGGACACACCTTCCGCTCTGCCTGTGGCTAACGGTAACGGCACTTAAAAGTATTGCCAAAGCGCACTTAGGCACTTAGTTACCTTCAATTAAGGCGTCTACCTGTCCGTTAAGCCGGTCCGCAATGCACGACGTCTGACCTTTGCCGCGTTGGGTCACTGTCACCTCCGGCTCCCAGTCTGGGCATTTAGCTGGAACTACAACTTGTAGAGGGGCAGGGCACACACTCGCACAAGCTTATTAATTGAAGTTTCAAATTAAAAACTATTACAGAGACAGAGAAAGAAATATTTGAATTGATTAAAATTATAATTCTTATTTGACTTGGAAAATACTTGTACTTATTATGGGAACTAAATCAATCAAGTTAATTAATCCAAGTTTTCTCAAATTGACAAAACATCAGAAGAGATTAAAGAAATCTAAGAGATAAATTAAAATAAAATCACACATCATGCAATAGCCAGAAATTACAAGAACATTACAGTTTTTTCCTCTCTGTAGACATATGAGTAGTTCTATATACATAATCCCCGCTGTGGTCGGCTGCTTTTCCGCGCTTTTCGACTACTTGGTAAATATTTTATGTGCTCCTCCGCTCGATTCTCGGGAAGACAAACACAGTCCGCTCTTTTCGGTTCGGGTTGGTTGCTCTAGTGTCCATTTCCCCGATTCCCCATGAAAACGGTTACAAGGGGGGAAGCAATAGCCCTGCAGGTGTCCAGAAATCCAACTTAAAATTTCTTTCAAACTTTGTTTATTTATTTGTTCCACCTAACTTTAATGTTTACCATTGGCCTCCAGCTAAAAGGCATTTTCTTGGGCCCCCGAGAAATAGCTGGAATACGTGGCGGGGCCCCCAAGGAAAGCTGGCTTTTGAAAAACATTTTCCTAGTTGTCATTTCTGAGGTGGGAGCTGCCACCAACCTGTGGCATTGTACATGTATCTTGGGTTGTGCGTGGCGCCTTAACTTATGATAAATTATGGCGGCTGGTGTTGTTGCGCCGGTGAAAGTGCAATTGTTTTGTGCGCGAATTCTTGCCAAAGAGATTTCCTATTTGTTATTAATCGTGGCATTGTGTCTGGCCGTTTTTCAGACAACGACTCCCCCACAGACTGGTGACTGGAGCCCACAGAGCCCCGCATAGCCATGGAGCCCACGCCCAATATGCTGTAAGCAGTCCTACTGAACCCGCATCTGCATCCGCATCTGCATCTCTCAGTCTCCGCATCCGCATCTGCATCTGTAAAAAGCCATTCCATTAACCCACAACCGAGTAACCTGAGTAACCTCGAGTTATCCGCTTACGGCGCCTGCAGGAAGCAGATCTTGCTGAAGAACCACCAGGACGCCATCCTCCTTTCACAGGGCATCCATCCGTCGCCGCCTCTGTCCATTTGCAGTGGTTCCATGGCGGACAGCAGGGAACGGATCCGGGGACCTTCGCGGGATGGCCGGGAGTTCCTCACCAGTCCCAGGCAGGTCCTGCGCCGCCTGATGCTCCTCTCGGAGGGCAGGCAAT
Source organism: Drosophila tsacasi (assembly GCA_018904565.1). NCBI lineage: Eukaryota > Metazoa > Arthropoda > Insecta > Diptera > Drosophilidae > Drosophila > Drosophila tsacasi. Next base: position 62,020 of record JAEIHY010011135.1, read on the forward strand.
ACAGAGAAGCTGCCGGAGTGGTGGGGCGACTGGGTCCCTCGGTCCTGCGATCCGTCATTGCCGAGCTGCCGTTGGATCTTCTGCTAGAGCATTTGCCTCACAGTGCCTACCTGCTGGAGTCGTTTTTCACCAGGTAAGATTTTCTAGTTAATTTACCAGTTAAAGATAGTTCTTCTCCCTCCTTTTCCCTGACCTTGAATCTCAATCTCACCCTTCCAGATTAACCACCTTGAACACCACTCCTAAGCCAGAGGTGCCCAGCGAAACGGTGGCCTGGCAGCTGGTGCGCCTGTTCGCCAATCCCCACGAGTCCGGACTGCGTCAGCGCTGCACCCGTCTGCTGCAGGCTCTGGCCCAGTATGAGCCTGCTCTCCGGCAAACCGTACGGGATCGCAGGCGAAGCTTCGACAATGCGGTGCAGGGACTCGGAGTCCATGGACTCACCACCGACGCTTCCGGCCAGCTCATATCCCTGCACGTGGCTCTGAAGACGGAGCTGCAGCGTCATGTGGACACCTACAA
>JAEIHY010011143.1:0-22741 GCA_018904565.1 Drosophila tsacasi
TGAACAGTAATGCCAACTTAAAGTTCTATACCTCTAAAAAAAACACCCGTTACATATGTACATAACTATCAGGAAATACATTTTGCATTTATTTTTAATAAAACCACGTACATACATATGTACATATGTATGATGAATGCAAAAAAGCCAAATTATGTACCCTTGCAGCTTGAATTCCATATCATTCCCTTAGCAACTATAGGATACAATCGTCCGATATTATATACCTACATATAACTTTAACTTTAACTAGCAGATACAAATTTTCAAAATTAATAACTTGTGTCAAAAACTGTGAAAATGACTATATTATATATTTATTAATCTATATATATTTATATTAATCTTAATATCTGCTTTGCTTAATTCGGAATAAATATCCTAAAAAACTTGTTGTATATTATTATTGTTATATTTTTATTTAGATCCTCTCCCTCTTGCAGCTCCTCCGGCAAGTGAATAGTTGTTCAAAATAAATCAGGAAAAATCCAAATGGATTTTGAATCATAACCATTTGAAATGCGTCCGACACGGAAGGCCTGAGAATATGGCACCTGGGAAAAGATGTTAGTCCGATACCACTTTCGAGACGGAAAGACGGAAACAAAATCAATCAAGAGCCGTAAGAAATCTCCGGAAGCAACGGCGAACCAGCCGAGGTCCTTGGCGAAGGAAGAGCGAGTGGGAAACTCAAGTCCGCTCAAAGTTGTTCGGATGCGAAGCGGGACTGTGGAAGCTCGAGCTCAAGCAGTTTGGACAAGTTACGACGTCACGGAGGCAAGATTAACGACCATGGCAGGGCCCATGCTGCCAGTGCCACACACAGTATCGACAGCGAACCCGAATCCTCGCCGGAGCATCAGGGGAGCGTAAGGCGAAGTCGACGCCGCGGAAGTAGACTATGTCGCTGCCAATATCAATATCAATTTCAACCCAACACTATTACTGGATATCACAGCAGCAGCAGCAGCAACGGCAGCAGAAACAGCAGCCGGAAGAGTTATGCGCTAGAGCAAAAGCCGACGCCAGGAGCAGTCGATGAATCGTTAGGACAATCTAATCTCAGCATCAGTCACAAAACCACAATGAGCTTCCTGCAGCCACAGCACGCACTGTCGAGAGCGAGAGTCCCTGCTGTCGGCGGCACCATGCTGGTCTACGGCCTGGGGCTTCTAATTATGCTGCCAGGTAAGTGAGTGGTTCCTAGCCCGAAATAGAAACAGAAACAAACAGGATGGAGAGCAAAGTAAAAAAAAAATAAGCAGAAAACGAGGCTCCCGGCGTAGTGGAACCCTGAAAGTCAGAACTCTGCCCGCAGCATTTCTCATTTAATCCCATTTACTAGTTCTTCTTAATAGCAACTGATACGGCAACGACTTAAATAGTAGTTTACAAACTATTTACTAGCTTAGGCATAATTTGAGATATGTTCTTATCTATTTAACAATTATTTGTAATAACCACTGACACAAGCAATGACTTTAATTATTGTAGACAAAGTATTTCAGAGCTTAGGCCTAATTTTGAAGCGTTTTCCTATCATTTTAATATTTTACTTTATCAACAACTAAAGGGAAAACGACTTAAGTAATTGTTTATCGAGTTGTTCTATTGTTGTTGTATTTACTATTAAATTTTAAATGCCAGTGATATAAGCTACGACTTTAATTATTGTTTACAAAGTATTTCACAGCTTAGGCCTTATTTTGAAGCGTTTTTCTATCATTTTAATATTTTATTTTATCAACAACTGATATAAGATAAGTTTTTAATTATTAGGCCTAATTTGGAAGAGGTTTCTTATCATTTTAAAATGTTATTTTAATAACAACTAAAGGGGAGATGACTTAAGTAATTGTTAATCGAGTTTTTCTGAGCTTGGGCATAGTTTTGAGATATTTTCTTATTTATACACTATTTATTTTTAAATGCCACTGATATAAACAACGACTTTAATTATTGTTTACAAGGTATTTTGAAGAGTTTTCTTATTATTTTAATATTGAATTTAAAAACAACTACCCGAGCAGTTATTAACTGTTTTCATAATATGTATACAAGGAATTTTAAAGCTTACTTATAATTTTGAGACGATTTAATACCAAGAGTAAAATCATTAAACAAGGCAGCAAAACATCTTTAATACATTTGAAGTTATATAAGTTCTGAAGACTCTGTTTATTTTGTTTACTGCCGAATTAAGTGTGCCTCTAAGAGTGTTTTAGGGGCTTATTCCTTTCCTAATTCAGATTGACTTCGAAGTCAATGGAACTCAAAGTGAACGTCTTGCACTTGATCCTTCAGGAAAGCGGATATAGGGACACTAAGCCGTAGAATTTGTTGGTTTTAATATACGCTTAATAACATATAAAAATTGTATTTATTATTTGTAGTATACAAGGGGTTAAATCTTTCATCAACTATCGCAATAAATAGGTCTCATAAAAGTACCTCTTACTAAAATCAAAGAACCTCTAAAGGCACTGCTACATTGCTGCAGCACATTCGCTTGATTAACTCTTGAGCACTGAACTGAACTGGGGTATCATTGGCCCTTTTCCGAGCTTTTTTTTGTTTGCTCTAATTTTAAATTTAATTAATTTCTCTTGCCACTTGCAGCTTGCACGGCTGGCCCCCATGAAAAGCGATTGCTGCACGCCCTTCTGGACAACTACAATAGCTTGGAACGGCCGGTGGTCAATGAATCCGATCCACTGCAACTGAGTTTCGGACTAACTCTCATGCAGATAATCGATGTGGTGAGTCAGACTTATGTAGCTTTAATAATTTATTTACCAAAGATTTACACCTGAAATCGAAGGTTAAACCACGCAAGTCCAAGGCACATGGAATTGCTGGCATTGCACCAGAATTCCCAGAGAGAAGGGACGGCTCAGCAGACGTGGTTTGCTTTCTTAGCTTAAACTAAAGCTCCTGCTAGACAAATTTCGTGTTGAGTCGAGTCTTTATATTACACGCATTATATTTTAAAATGTGTGACATAAACCTGACATAAACCTACATTGTTTTCGTTACAGGATGAAAAGAATCAATTGCTAATAACAAATATTTGGCTGAAACTGGTAAGTACCTGTTTTTTAATTGTAAATCATATAAATAATAAATGTAATGCGGATGCCTGCTTTAATACACATATTATTTTTGACATGTAAGAATAATGTTATACACAAACAGTCTTCGTCCAAGTGAAAGCTTGACATGACATGCCACGATTATTGAAAATGTAAGCACTTGTGGATTTTTTACAGAATGTTGGCCCTTAAGGATACTTTACAGAAAGTCATCCCTGAAGGGTACTTTACCAAAAGTAGTTACTTTACATGCAGAAGGCGGCGCCACTGGAAAGTGCCCAAGATGAAAGCCACAATTTTATACAAATTCAAAGTGAATATAATGGGAGATATTCTTTAAGACTGCCACAATCTTGTTTATTTAATTAACATTGATAACTATCTGTTTTTAAAGATAACAGGGAAATTTTGTATGTGGAAAGTAGTGTAGAGTTATATAATTTAAATGGGTATACAAACATTATATTGCCATTGCAGCTTCCATTAATCATAGGATATTATTGCTTTTTCTAGGAATGGAATGATATGAATCTGCGCTGGAATTCCAGTGAATTTGGAGGCGTACGGGACCTGCGGATTCCGCCACACCGGTTATGGAAGCCGGATGTGCTCATGTACAACAGGTTAGTAACCTTGTAAAATAGTGCAGGAAAAGAGTTATGGTTTTGCCCCAAACATAAAATTGGAAAAGCTCCCACAGATACGAACACAACGTTTCACGTACGACACAAACAGTGGAATATTATTTATTATTATTTCTTCCTCTCCCTTGTATCCAAGATTATCTTTTTGTCTTTCAGTGCGGATGAGGGCTTCGACGGCACATATGCAACAAATGTGGTGGTCCGCAATAATGGAAGCTGCCTGTACGTGCCACCGGGCATATTCAAATCCACTTGCAAGATAGACATCACGTGGTTTCCGTTCGACGATCAGAGATGTGAAATGAAGTTTGGCTCGTGGACCTATGATGGTTTTCAGGTTAGTTAGTGCCTTGTATTGCGTGTTATGGTTTTAAGTCGGTACAAGTCTCATTAGCCGAGTTGATATATGTACACTTTAAGTGTTTATAGCTGTATGTTTCCTGTATATATTATCGAAAAAAAAGAAACAAATGGTTTATGGGACTAATGACAAATTATTTTTGTCCTCGGCAGTTGGACCTGCAGTTGCAGGACGAGGCCGGAGGTGACATTTCAAGCTTTATAACCAACGGCGAGTGGGACCTGTTAGGTAAGTAATTAATGCGAATGTCAGGCGAGACGTCGTGGTCGAACATATATGTTTTGCGTTTGCAGTAAATGTCTGTATTAATCTTGTATTTAATCTCTTCTTCTCTACTCCATCCACTGGTCATCTGTCATTCTAACCCCCCATCGAATCCACTGAACCCACCGAAACCCCATCTTCCCACGCACATGCTCGAACTCAATCCCGAAACCTGAAATCCACAATCCAATCGAATCAATCAACCCATCAGGTGTGCCCGGTAAACGAAATGAAATCTACTATAATTGCTGCCCAGAACCTTATATTGACATAACATTCGCCATTTTGATAAGACGCAAAACTTTGTACTATTTTTTCAATCTGATTGTGCCGTGCGTACTGATCGCCTCCATGGCACTGCTAGGGTTTACACTACCACCAGATTCTGGTGAAAAGCTATCGCTTGGTAAGTGTTGTCCCCAACAAGAACAACAACAACCCATCTCCGCCCTTCCGTCTTTCAACTTCGCTCTATTTCTATTCTACCTCCCGACTCTACTACATACATAACCCCGCTAGAGGAGTTCCCCAAACAAAAACCGACTCTCGTTGTTCTCTATATAGTGAAAGCAGTTGTTGATGTCAAAACTAACTAACAGAATGAATGCCAACTATCCGTTACTGTTTGATTTATTTCTTAGTCTTTTTTGTTTTGATTTTGCTACTGCATCTCGAGTATTGATATTGATTAATTAATTAACAACTTTTGCATGTCCGGCAAATAACGTTGCTAGTCACCACAACTCCTCCTGAGTTTATTCAGGACTCTGCTGTGGTAGTGGGCTTCCCTGTAAGTCAAGGGTGTATTGCAAATCGTGTACTTGAAGAAGAATTGGTCAAGAAAATAAGTGTCAAGAAAAATAGTACAATATATGGTATACAATAATACAGAATAACTTCAAGCTTTAAACAAGTAAAAAAGCTGCCTGTGAGGCTCTATAAAAGACAATATTCAAGATGCGTAAGGCCATATGTTACCAAATTAATAAAAAATTTGTTAGGAAAGAAAGAAAATTTAGTATTCAGGTAATAAAGAGCATTCAATTTTTATTTTTCCAAGTTAAGCCGTCTTTTTCTTAAGACTATTTTCAAAAATATGCGTTAAACTAATTAAGAAAAATGTTCAGGAAAGAAAGAAAATTAATATCATCCATTCGATTTTGCTTTAACTTTAAAGAAACTTTTGTGTCAGAAAATGTAGAAATGTATGCGCGTCACGCATCTTGTAGATTTATGCTCTGTTATTTCGGAAACGCTCCATAAAGTGTGTTGACTGCATTTAGACGAATGTCATATACTCTTCTTTATGCCCTACGACTACCGCGGCTTTGCTACTAAGTATTAGGACCTACATATGTGCAATTGCTGTTTGCAATTTGCGATTGTTTACACTTTGCATGGTTATTATCTTTCGTTTTAATTGCCAACTTTGGTTGCTGTAGCTCTTTTAGTTAGGGGAATCCATGCACTCAAGTAAAAGTTTAAATACTACAGATATTATACATGCTGAAGTGACATGATTACCTTTCTGAGATTCAGGGCTGGGTAGAGCAAAGCCAGGTTTATTTTTAGAAAGCAAATATAATTTCCATGAAGGTTGCAGGGATGAGAAGCTTGTATTTTTATTATTTTTTATAATTTCGATCTAAATGGCTAGCAGGGTAATCCAATGCATGCTCCACGACTATGTCGGGTAATTGAGGAAAGGATCTCAGACACGGACAGAACCTTAAGCTTGTTCACATCTCGCTTAGGGCCCTGAGGTTCAGAGCAGAGAATATGGTAGTAGTTTTTTATTGAAGGCAATCGTACGTGATCATGGACGCGATAACAACCTCACTAAAATACATCTGCCATGCCAAGCCGCAGTCGCAATCGCAATCGCAATCGCAGGAAAGAGCGCTCAGATGGATTCTTGTTCCATATAGAATATATTGTCTTGCCGTAATCGTAATCGTTACCGTAATTGTCTATATTTTGTGTGTGTATGTGTGTTTATTTCGCGGCAGTTTGGAACAAAACCGAATATAAGAACGCACCACTGATGTAATCTCAATTTGATCTATTCCATGCCACCGCCGGATCCAACAAACAGGAGTTACTATTTTACTATCGCTTACAGTCTTCCTCAACATGGTGGCGGAAACGATGCCGGCGACCTCCGATGCAGTGCCGCTGCTCGGTAAGTACAGCCCGTGGCCAATGTGACACAAAAATGCCACACAAAAAAACAAAAATAAGAACAAATTCCTAATATATTTAACGTCTAAATATACGCTACTTAACTAACGCACTCTCAACGCATTCAGCAAGAATCCATCTTTAACTTGCCACATATTCTACTTCTCGCACAGCCCCCGAGACAGTGTCGCCCAGTCGTCCAGGAGCATCGCATTCGCATTCGCTTTTTCGTTGTCATTATTGTCGTCTTTGTCTTTTCGTCCCTCAGTTGCCATTGCAAAACTCGTTAGTCTTGTGAATTTGGGGCACACATGAAGAAGGCCTGACAATCAGCTGCCTGAACTAGGGTATATCACGAATAAACAAATTGAATCGAATCATTTGGCTCGCCGTCATCGCTGTTCCTTTTCACACGAAATGTCCCCGCCCTGCCGACCACTCATATAAGTATACACTGCCATTCGAGTAGGCTAGTTAGTCCTGTCAGTGAACATAGACCATAACCCATTGGCATGTCTTCGGTGCATTTCCCTCGAACCGGATAGTTAAGTTGCATGTTGGTCTAGTAGTGAGAGGCATGCAAAGTGACCTTGTTCTGTGGGTAAATTGTAGATGTGGGTGTATGCAGTTTTGGATTTTGTCATTTAAACCCAATGATAAATTGAAAACATAAAGAATCAGGGCTCTCTAAGTTCGCAAACTCCAGTAGTGCCTTAACTCACTCTCCTCCCCTTTCTGGCTCGCTAGGTGAGAGCCAAGCCTTAGTAGCGAACAAGAGAGTTTCAAACAGACATATTGAAAGTTCTCTCTCTAAGTGCGCTCTTTTAAAAGGATTTGATGCCTTTGTCTTTCAGAAAAATATTTCTCTTCTCTATTGCTCTCTAGAGAACGAACGAGTGGTTTGTCTTTCGCTGCACTCAGAGAGGGCTTCTCCGAAAGCAATTAAGGGCCATCACATTGGAAAAAAAAACCGGCACAATCATAAGAGAGTGGCCTATCTTTGGATCGGTCTTGGGAGAGGATTTGAATGATCATAGGGTTTAGGCTTATTTTACAAGCTGTGTGTTTAGAACCTCCGTAGCTTCGGCTTTACTTGAAAATTCGTAATAACTAGGCTGGATGTTAAAGTCAGTAAGCAATCGTATGAAATAGCTCTTCGCAAAAGCACTTAAAATGTTGGAAATAACTTTGTTTACAGCAGATAATAATGTAACCCCAAGTCACGTCGGAGAACTTGGCAAGACGGAAATTCTTTCCAATGTTTCATTTAGAGCTGCTCTCCTCTTAAGTAGAACCATTTCGCATATATGTATGTACCCCATCGGAACTCCACTGTTGACTACATATATAGACCCAAGTGAATGGATAGAGATAAATATACACACACACTAGTTTTCCTAATTAACTTTTGCATGACCACCTTACACGCCAAAAAGTCTTGCTCCTGCACATTTTGTTACTTCTCCTCCTCCGTCTTCCCTCTGCACAAGTTTTCTTACAATTTTTTAGTAATTCTTTCATAGTGTATGTAAAAACTAGAACATTAACAAACTAAACAACAGTCACAGCTCACCAAAATACTGAATTAGATATATGTTAAGACATCAATGACCCATCAAGTACTTTAATAACCACAATATACCAATATTACCTATTATTCATATACTGTAGCTGTAGTAAAGTATATTTGATGAGGGCTGACTTGACAGTCCCAAAGTGGGAGAAATCCCTTGTTTTTTTTTCCAAAGAGAACTCATATACTCAAAATGGTAGACGCTATATGCTATATGTACATATGTATATATATATCGTCGTGTGAACTCATTTGCGATCTTTGGAGTATGTGAATTGATTTATATGTTTGTTTCGTATCTGATTTCGTCTTAATTTCCATTGTTCCTTTGTGTTTGTGCCAGTGAGCTTTTGCCAAGGACCACTACCACATAATGTAAGCGAAAAAATGTTCTTGTCGGCATGCAGGAGCACAAATGTCCCGCCCACCAGGCACCAGGACCAAGGACTGAGCGGGTCCAAGCTGTTCCTGGTCCTAGCTGAACCAGCCGAGCCAGTTTGATCCCTTCCGTCCCACACACACAGCCCACAGTTCACAGTTCACAAATGCAACTCCACAACACTCCACAACAAGAACAACAACAAACACTCCACCAGTTTCACCAACAACCCACCACGCTTACACCACAGCGCATACCCGGTACTAGTGCTTAGTACATTAGCTAGGTGTGTGTAAATCGATATATACTAGGTGCAACAATAGTTCTCAACACAGAGCCCTACACGAGAACGGTCTCACTTAGAACCAAGAAAGACCTCCGGTACAGTCACACTTAGAACCAAAAAAGAACTCGGCTCGACTCTGATCAAACTCTCTTTGCTCTTTTTGCACACAGAAACTGAATAATGTGTGCGCTCCTTTTTGAAAAAACCCCCTTTCCCACACTTTTCCAACTTTACTTTATCTACTTTCTACCGCTTTTTTGTACGCCCAACACGTGAGTGCACTGCGCGAACGATCTTATTTTACCAGATATTGAATTTATTTACGAATTATACGGTTGTTTTTGAACACACCGCGAAGCATATGCGATTTTTGCTTTCAAGACGATTTGCTTTTAACATATATCCACGTGATACGAGTTACAGGCCAAATTCTTATGTTGTTCTACCACAAATATTAAAAAATATCAAATGTATATTAACATTTTTATAAATTATAACTATTTTTGAAATATAAATTTAGCCCCATTCCTAGATACTGATTAGATCGGTGCGAATACTTTTAACTTTGGTCAATTTAAGATAGATACGTGAGAATCAAACGTTTCTTTTCTTTCCAACGAAATCATTGGTGAATTGTGAAAGTCATTTCCAGATTGAAACAGAATTTGAGACCTTTTCATTCAAATTATTGGTTAATATATTTTATGTTTCATGTATGTATATGTATATATACGGAGCTTCTTTAGATCGACTAGGCTTAACCTTAGGTTATGGCCCTTTTACCTCCCAAACTGCCAGGATACCGAAATATACAATGGACGTGGGTGACAAAGCTTAAACCAATGAATTCTTTGAAACACGAAGACTCATGCTAGGCCCGCCCTGGTTCTTAGATGAGCGATACTTCCTCTTACGAAGCCTGGTGCAGACATTAGTTGTAGTAAATGCCATCTATAGCATATTATATCATGTCTCAGATGAATCGAGCGACCTCTCGGTCCAGAGCCAGATCCACCTCTTTCTAATATTTGATATACTATATATATTTTGTTCAGCTTTGTAAGAACGTTTTACTGAATGATTGTGTTTGTTTTTTGGTTTCTCAGTTTCGTTCTAAAAGAGACAGTTTAGTTCACTTGATTTTCTTAATTAATCGCTATGTAGTGTGGTAGAACAATAATATATTATTGTTATTGTGTTACTTACAATGTGATTGTGCTGTTCCTCCCACCGAAAAAGTTCGTACACAGTATCATACACCCAGCCCCTAGCAGAATTCCCCTCCTTCCACACTTGTAAATCAAACACGCAGCCAGATACTCGTTCCATATAAATCCCCCGAAAAGAATCCAAAATTCGTTCCGTCCCATGATATATAATTACGAAACTAACATACTTTTTGGTATTGCTTGTCCTATAATGATTGATCAAATTGGTGAACATGTCGGCCGTTTCCACAGTAGAACTATATACACATTGTTTGTCGTCTACAAAAATCGAAAATCAGAAATCAATAACCAAAAATCATTTGGCATCAGGGAGTAAAAATGTAATTAAGAAATTATATATACGCGCCTATACTTGAGTGTTTTTTGCTGCTTTACTGAGCTAAATCGGAGCTAAACCTCCAACTTCCTATCAAAAATCATTAAAATGGATGCCCAAAAGGATGCTTTTCTAAATTGACTTCCCATCTGTGGCGGTTTTTGATAGTGATGTTATTTAAAACGCATTTCCGCAACGATCAATGATGACCTTTTGGTTCCACTAATGCTCAATGCCCATTGCCCATGTTGTTCTCAGATCTATTAGATGGAACGTGTGTGCCCCAAGAAACACATTCGCCAGAGCCGTTTACATCCATGTCCCAAGAAACCACGACCACGATACCATGGATCTCAAACAATCGTCACGGTCGCCGCCACGCTTTCCAGAGAATCAGCCATGTTCCCATATGATTTTTTTCGGTTTCAAAATCCCCAATCACAATCTTCCACCCTTCTAATGTTAGCTAAATATAGTTTGAACAAAAAACAAAAACAACCAAATATACTATATATATTATGTAGCCAAACAACCATATTCTGGATATCATTCGGCGAGGAATTCGTAGAACCTCCTAATTTTCATCGCATCATTTTCATTTTCAATAAAGAAACATTAACCTTCGTTTGTCATCCGCTGCGCAAAATATATAAATAAACTACATTTAATATTAACTATAAACCAAACGTCTAAATTAAACAAATTAAATTATATAAATATCATTTGATTGAACCTCATTAAAGCCGTGTCTCATCCAAATCTAAACTCCCAACTTAACAAGAAACAAAAACCAACAGACCATAGTGAAACTGCAATGAAAACAGACAATGTCCAGATATATATGTGTTTATATATATATATATATGTATCCATAAGTCTAGTCCAACAAACAATTGAGAAAATTACCAATTAGATCTCGATTTTTAACCAAAAATGATGATTGCGGATAATTGGTTGTGCACTAAACGACTAAAAAAACGAAGGCGACAACGGCCAAGAATTCAGGCGAAACTCAGTTAATGCGTAGTCCAGTTCAAAATCCATTCTCCGCCCCCAGCCATTCGGATATATGCGATATATAATCCGACTTGCAGCTGGAGGACGCTTTGAGCTGGGCTACAATATCAGATTTCGAGGATATAGAGCTAGGGCCAGAGGACAGGCTACCAATGGGTTGGGTTTTTGGCTGGGCATTGGTGAAATTCAGGGCTTGAGCAGGACCAGAAATTACGTGTAAAATATTCAAATTTGTACCAAAAACACAGCTATGCCTTACTTACTTTTCCTCTACTACTCTTGCTTAAAGTTTGTGTTTTCTCTAATAATTTTACCTTTTCGCAAGTAAATATCAAGACACTACCAAGCCTACAATTTAAGTCTAAGCCGGCTCTGCCTTCTCTGCAAACGGGGCCAAGTCGGGGCAGCCTTGCTTGGACATTTGTTAATATGAATTATGGATTATGGCTAAATGGTTTGCAGAGTTGGTGTGAACACAACAAGTATACACAAGCTTATGTTTAGGTAGCATTCTAGGAATATACTTATTTTGGTTTTCTTTCCGAAAATTAACTCTAAACTAATGCATACGTCTAAATGTGGTTAAGACAATTTTGAATCCAAAATCCGGAGCTTTGTTTTTTGTTAACCATAATACATACACATGGCCCAGTTCCCGTTTCCGAAAGATCTTTTTCTGATGTACACTAAAAAATAAAGTCAACTAATAAGTTTGGTGTCGTTTTTTAAGCTGGATTAATTTTGTCACTCCCTCGATAATGGTCGTGGTACTGTACATAAATGAAAAAATACAACTCACAGCGAATTGAAGTGAAACTCTGAAACCCGAGCCACACTTCATGTATTGAAATCAAATCATTATGATCTCTGAATAATCGGAAATGAGAACAGGTTTTTGGAACTAACTCCCCAATTACAACAACAAATACACACTGAATACAAACACCGAATATCGACCCCAATTATTCAATGAATATTGAAGTCAGGCCAGAATGTTACTACGTCGAGATTCGTCCTGTGATCAATCCGGGGGCTAGGCTAAGAAAAATAAAAACAAAACAAAACTGAAAACGAATCGAACAATTACTACAAGTTTGTGTAATTTTTGTGTCCTTCTAGGAACTTATTTCAATTGCATTATGTTTATGGTGGCCTCATCAGTTGTGTCAACCATACTTATCCTCAATTATCATCATAGAAATCCAGATACGCATGAAATGAGTGAATGGGTAATATTTTTACATTCAAATTAACTTAACTACTTTCTTACCTTGTACAAACAAAAACAAGCAAAAAAAATATATATACAAAAAACAAACGAATTTTCTATCCATATTTTTCGAGACATATAGATCTTATCTTTTGAAATTAATTTATTATTCCACTGCTAAACCTACATCTATACGTATGTAATCTTTATTTGTCCAAACTAAACGAATCACTTTAAACCTATTTGTTTGTAAATAGCTAGGATACTTATAATAAAAAAAAAAACAAACATAAGTACGCATAAACCTATACATTTCGCTCATAAGTCACCCAACTTCAACTACACCACTCACCCACGGACTTGCAAGAAGATATACCCGAGAAAAGCATGAGAGACTGCAGCTAATCCTCCTCCCATCTCTTTACCAGTGTTCTGCGAACGAAAACTAAACTAAGAAACGCCAGTCAACTTACAATATTAAATTAAATGAAGAATACTAAATCCCCCCAATGCGTTCTCATACAAATATCAGAACACAATAACGTATACTAAATATATATTGCAGGCACAGAAACCCCAGCCAGTATTATCCATCGATGGATTTCCCGTATAATTTCATTCCCTTAACATAACTATATTTCCAAAGATCATATTGATATCGAAGATCTCCGATTTCCGATTCTTTTCATCATAATGAGCGATTTTCGATGCTATCTAAGCTATACACTGTTCCAGTTATTTACACAGAAACGCAAAAACCTTAGTTTTTGTTTAGGAAAACTATCTTGAATATTTATTCCACGTATTTTGTTCAAGGAAAATCGTAAAACTTGTTCAAAAATCGATTTATACCAGCTCAATTTGGGTGAGCTATTTATTGGCACTACTAGTTTCTCGCTACTCGTTTCCCAAGATTCCCACTTGTCTTTTACATATTCCGAGCTATCATAGCAGCAAAAAATAATTTAGACCTTCCAAAAATCTTAGAATAATTTTTGTTGCCTGCAAGGGTATATAATCTTTGGCTTGCCGAAGCTAACTTTCATTTTTTGTTGTTATTTTTTTTTAAGAGTATGCATGGTTATTTCGCGAATATATAACTTCGTCATCTGTTGAAAATTCAAGGAATTCGAAATAATTTATTTAAATTTTTTAATACAAATAAATTCATAAAATAAAAAAATATATACTCATTGTTTTTGTTTTTTTTTTTTTTTTTTTATTAAAGATGAAAATAAAGATAGCTAAAAGTCTACCAGATTATATAGAGTTTAACATTCGTTGTGCATTAATTTCGGCCACAAATCCCCAAGAGAATTTTCAACTTCAGTAGTTCCTTGAATGCAAAATGAATAAAAAGTGCTGTTATATTTTGATGCCTTTTTTTCAAATGATTTTTTTATTTGTTGAAGTTTGGTTCTCCTACAAAGCTCCTAGTTGTTAAATTATTGTCTTTTGTGTTTCGTTCGTAATTAATGTGCGCATACTACTCTTACTTTACTTACTTATGAAAAAGCGTCTCTGCCAACAACAGCACCAATAATCTCACACAACATTTTTTATTTTTCAACCAAAACTCTGGCCGACAACTACAACAACAACTACGCAAACCGGCAACTCAACTCTTCTTCCAACGCAAACTCTGCAAACTGCCTCTTCAACTCTCTCTCTCTATATATCTCTCTTTCTATTTCTACATATGTGTATCTTTCTGTCTCTCCCTGCCATTTGAACAATTTTAACCAAACAAACAATAAACAAAATAAAATGAACAATCTTTGTACAAAAAAACGTAATCGAATCAACCAAACAACAATAACAACGACGACCCATGCACGAGTCGATCACATGAACACCAACGAAACACTCAACATTTACCATCCGACTTACAATCATAATACACCGATAAACTCACCAACAAACTCACCAAAATTCACACCACTCCCAACAACAATGTGCTAATAAAAAATCGATAAATATCTGACGATAAACCGATAAATAATCCCCAAACTTAAATACCTCTCATTCTGCTCATCCTCGATGTCATACGTATTATATATATTTATATATATATTCAACAACAATCGTGTCGCTTCCACAACAACTAATAATGAAATTATCAAAAAAAAAAAAACATTTAAAAAAACCTACGAACATTTAACATAAATGAAACGATACTAAAAAAATGATGACATAAACTGCCTTCAAATTAAAAAAAAAAACTAAAAAATACTTATTGCTATTATTTTTAACCGCATTACCCAACCACACTCCGTCTCTCTATCGAACTCGCACACACAGATAAGAGTAATATTCCTTTATTGGTTACCTTGCATATTGCGCATGCAAAGACCCGGACAGGTTGGCTATGAATGCCCGCCGCCGCCCTCGTCGTCGAGTTCATCGAATGCCGGCGACAAAAAGCAACAGATTCAGAACGTTGAGCTCAAGGAGAGGTAACCGCAGACGACAGTCTCTCTCTAGTATTCCTAAGTCCTTAGTCCTTCCAACCGTCCAAGTTCTGCCTGCTCTCTGACTCTATACATATTTCTATCTATCACATTCTTCTGTGACATTCTCCGCTCTGCATTCTGCGTTGTGAATTCTCAAATCTGAAGATCCTCGAAATCGCTGCTGGCGAATGTCTTAGACATAGACGATGATTTTCGCTGCAACCATCGCTGTGCCAGCGCCACTTTGCCGCATCAGCCCACATATTTCAGGACGTTGTACAGGTGAGGCCGTCTTATAAGTTCTACGCAGCAGAAATATACCATAGAATTCTACAATTGGTGGTAGACTTGTACTTGTACGAGTCTATCAAATAAAATACATAAGTACATATTTATAAATGCTTGCTTTATTTAAAGAAAACTATAATATAACTCCATATACCATTTCCACGCACAGGCAGGGGGATGACGGCAGCGTGGGACCCGTGGGGCCCGTGGGACCTGTTGCCGAAGCGCGCATGCACGAAGCCATCTCCCACACCTGCCTGAGCTCCTCGGCTGAGTACGAGCTGGCGCTGATATTGAAGGAACTCCGCTGGATAACAGATCAGGTAGGGCCTGAGCTGCTTCAAATGCTAATAAAATGCTTTTTGGCATCGTTATTTGTAGACTTGTTCATATGTAAAATTAAGTACGTGCGTATAACTTTTAATAAGAGTAAAATGCTCATATAAAATATGAGCTCTACGCGGTCACCGGTCACGGTCTCTTTTAAGGCGTAATTTCTGTTGCTATATTTGTACCGCTTGTCTCTATGAGAGAGAGAGATAGCTGTAAATGTTTACAATCCCAAAAAAAAGCTGATGAGACCTTCTTAAGTACATCGTTGCTTATGGATATCACCTACTCTTATGTGTATCTTTAAAGTTTACTCTACATTTTTAATTATCTATACTATTACCATGTATTATAATCATGCATTTATCGTTTTCAGCTTAAGAAGGAGGACGAGACGGGCGACATAACACGAGATTGGAAGTTTGCAGCCATGGTCGTCGACCGCCTGTGCCTTATTATTTTCACGTTATTTACTATTATTGCAACTCTAGCGGTACTCTTCTCAGCACCACATTTCATTGTAAGTTGCCAACTGAGACGATGGGAACAGTTTTCACAGACAGCGCTTTCATTGCAGTTCCCGTAAGCGGAAACGGAAGTACAGCGAAAAGGACAATGAACCCAGGAGGAAGCGGTGGAGGTGACTACTACGACGACGACTACAGGAAAAGGGGTAAAGGAATAACTCGCATGGGTCGTACTTTTGTGAAATACATATATGACGCAAATCAAAAAATCATAAGAATATAATCAAGAGCAAGTGCATAGGCCGAACGAAAGCGAAACAGAGAGAGAGTATAGGGAGTCTATCCGTTTTGTTCCTTATAATTTCATAGTTTCGAGGATGTGTCTGATGGTTATCAAGAGTATTACGATCAGTTCAGATAATGGCGTATGTACGTATGTGAATGCATTTTGTATAAATAATGAAATCAAGCTGGTACAATAATTGTCTGTACATACATACTTAAGTTGCCCCATGCGACACACAAGCTGAGGTTTCTTACTCGCGGAGAGCTCGTGAAAGGCTCTCAAGCTTCTCTGTAGCTTCCAGGCTCCCAACTAGCTTCCAGCCTCCCAACTCGACTTGAGATCGCGACGAGAGAACGTTTAACGACATACATATACATATATACGGCTTCACACAATAATGAAATATATTAAGTACTCAAAATAGTCTGTATGCAACATTTGAGCAGTTTTTGAATGTTTGTTTCCACTCCCTCAGTTCCTCCCCCACATTGTATTGTATAAAATATTGTACTTTTGCCATACTTTTGATCCCCATACTGTTCAATTTTGATATATGAAATAGTGTATACAAATATGTTGCTGTGATAGAAAAAAAAATTATAACAATACGTAATCCAGTCACAACACCAATTCCAAGTGGTCAAAAATAGCAAAGTGATGGTGGATGATGGATAATGGATAGTCGATAGATACTGCTGGATGGCACTTAAACTTAAAACTTAAAAACACAAGAACGAACGTTAATCTGAAATGAAATCGCACAAGGCATTCATTGATACCTAAAAACACAATCAAAAAGCAAGTCAAAGTCGATATGACAATTACAAGAATTCAATCCTACTCCACGAGCAACATAATACACACGAACGTAATGTTTTCTATACACAGGCTTGCGGCAATTTGCGAAAAAACAGAAAAAGATACAGATACAGATACAGAAACAGATGCAGATACAGACGTTAAAAACGAGCGAGCAATCCTTATATCTAAATCAAATGCAAACGTTATTTGGAAGCAACACAAAAAATGCAAAAGCAAAAGCAAAAACAAGAGCAAAAGCAAAAGCAAGCAAAAAGCAAGAGCAAAGCAACAAATATAAGCTTCAAAGAGAATGTGTAAAACAAAGTATAAAGTTAACTATTTTTAAAATTAAAAAAAAGATTGAAAAACAACAAGAAATGCAGTGGCAACGAATCCCGAATATAACGTACTGCTAATTAAAATAAAAACAAAAATCAAACAAGTACTAGTGTTAGGAACAAGCATAGAAAAACAAGGGTAGCGTCAGAAGATATACACACAAAATGCATACGAAAACAAATATTTAACTATCTCCGAAGTTACAGAACAAAAACGCGTGCGAGTTGAATACAAAAAGTTAGATGTAACGAATTTTTAAACTACAATTAAATGAACAGCAAAAAGTTAACAGAGAATTCATGATTAGCGTAAACAAAAAGCGTAAAAGTTAGTCACGAGATTTTAAAACAAATGCGAAAGAAAACTGAAAACAATAAGAGGTCTTAGATTTTAGATAGCGCTGCTGAGACATTGCCCCCAAAAAATACTTAAAAGCGAAAGGCGAAAAGCGAAAAACGAAAAACGAAGAACCCGAAGCAAGAACAGTAAATTCAAATGTTGATTTACAAGATTTTGAACAATTTTCGTTGATATATACGAGAGAGTACCATTATTATTTTCTGATCCAGTTGGACTCCAGAGAAATTTACATGCTTTATGTGTCGAGATCTGATCAACTACCTCAACTAAGCAAGGACTCGTTTTATAGGTAGGATCTACACGACCTTTTGTTACCAAGAAAACAGGCTTTTATTGAGGCGTCACCTTCCCACACCTACACTTATTTCCCGCACATTCCTCAGCATGTGCCACAACACTGATTTCAATTTGTAATCAAACGTTTTTGAAGCTGGAAGGTATTCACATACGACAACAAAGTACTAACAATATTATTTCTTAAAGAATAATCAAAACAAAAGTTAATGTGTGGTTTCTTGAAATCAGGTTAGATTTTGAATATTGAAAACAGGTATCTGATGCATTTCGAAGGGTTTGCTATAGGTAAAATTAGGTAATTAGTTTTCGTACAACATGCCTCTCATTTCTATTACAGCCAGATATTATTCTATTATTGTATATGGAAACTAGAAGATTGTAGTAATGACCGTGTCACTGCCCGAAACGCTTATTATGGCCCCTTGTCTTCCTGCCAAATAAGCGCTAGTCTGAATCACCTCTGCCGCTTCAAGAGCTACATCATTCTTTAGCCTTGATTCTCCAATAGTCCTCGCTAGAGTCCTGCCCGAGTACAGCTTGCACTTGGGTAAGGAGGAAGGAAAAAATAGTTACAAACCAGACTTGGAGGTTTGTTACACTCCCAATAACATATCACACACATTAAGTGAAGTGTCAAGCAATGCAACTGTGGAGCGATGCCATTCTCTGTTCCGTTTTCCACTAAATTATAGCGAAATACCAAAACACGTCTCCAACATATTACGTTCTCTCACATAACACTGCGTTTCAAACTTTCAATTAAGATTTATAATATCCTTCAAGGGTGTGAAGAGAATCTGAGTTTTATGACGTTATATAAGGGGTTCTTCAGCTAGCTGGTTTTTTTCCCATTTGTATGCTTGAGAGTTACAACTTGTTCAACACCACAAATGCGGCAGAGCTCTGTACTAATCAATTTTACGCAAGGAACTAAAAACAGAGGGAGATATGGCAGGACTCTAGCCACTACATATGTAGTTTAGATATATTTCAGACAATTAGCCAGGCAATTCGAACGAAAAGTTAACCTCTAGAATCTGAACAAATACGCTAATTAGCCTATAAAATACAGATGGTCCGTGTTTAGATGAAGAAATTGATCAGAACTTAGGATATATACAATAAAATAAAACTTGTAAATACCTCGAACAAAAAACAAAACAATGAAGGAAATATTCAAAGATTAAAAACAAACATTTATTCCACAATCAAATGTTTTATTTCGTGTAGACGATGTTCAGGGGGTTGAACTGCACTAGAGAATCATAGCGGTATATTAGTAGCCAACTAGAGAGAGTTATGTACTATATATGAGGTCATACATACATGTAGTTAACTTCCGCCAGACTTTTGCAGGACTTTCATGGAATTAAGTGGACCGTACACTGTGCTTTTGGAGAACTCTTGCAGAAGTGGAATTGATACTATGGCTGCATATTATCCTTTTTTTTTGCTTTGCCCCAATATCGTACGCTTTTCAATGCAATCTGATCTTACAAGGCATACATACATACCTACATACACATATATAAAATCGATCACTTACCAATATCGGTTGCTAAATTCAAGCCAAAAGAATAAACTGAAGAAAATAATTCGATGTAATGGAATTATATGAATATTATGTCACATTGACATGCATCTTATATAAGCATATAAATCAGCATCAAAGCGAATAGAGATCTGAATGTATCGTTGGATAGCTCGGGGCAGGGGGCCATTTTTTCATGTTTATGCTAATAATTCTTGGTTTATTGATTGACCAAAAATCACCCTTATTCTACCGAAGGCAATATAAGTTGTAAGATTCGCATCACCGATTCACGATTATTTTGCATTCAAATTCAAATTTTCAAAATTTTGAATTTATATTTTATAAGATTTGCTAACTGAACATTTTTCCCTGCATGCTAAATATATGCATTATTACTTTAAAGCCTTTGCACATTGTGTTGCTGTAAAGGCAGGACATGCCGCAAATAAAATTTGAGCTATACTCGCACATTTCCTGTTTAAAAATTTAAAACTCATATCCCGATTTAAGAGCAAACATTAATCATAGCATTCACATAAGAAGACGGCCCCTACCACATACTAGATCGCAAATTAGAAAGGAAAATAATTAAGAAGCAAACGCATTGAATGATCTCATTTCACGTAAACGATCGTCTACTCATGCAGAGATGTGGTCTTAAGCGACGATCATGCAACATTTTTAGTTTAATTTTGCGAATATATACATACACACATATATCTGCATCAATAACTCAATAGACATGTTTTTGAGTTATCTTTATCGTAAGTGAGAAATATGTTGGATTTTTATTAAAAGCGCAATTATTTTGGGTACATACTTTATTGGCTTGGCTCTACCATTTTAGAGTACATTGTGGAGATTTGAGCTTACGGGTAACGTACTTGGTAAGTGGTAATGTGCATATGTATATAAAAAAAACAATTTTCCAGCGCCTTTGTGAATTATAATATTTAAAAAATTATCATCGAAATCATAATCTTTTAATTTTTCTTTCAAAGGCGGAAGCCCAACATCTAGGAATGATCACAAGCAAAAATCAAAGCACTCGTGTAAACTACTTTCAAAACTTATCCCTTTCATTCATTCCAAAAGGGCCCCGTAGACTGTTAACATCGACACCGAGCTTGTTTAAATTTCCGACGTGATTTCGACATCACTCCTCTCACAAAAAAAACCTAACTAATACACAGAACGATCGAAGAACAATGGAGAACTCGACCGCCATTGGGACCGCATTGCAGTGGGGCACCTCGTCGATGGCTGGCCTACTCGGGCTAGAGGAGACAAACAATCGCATTGAATGCGACTTTTTTGACCTCTTCGCCAGCCTAGTGTACCTCTTCATCTTTCTGTACGCTATGGCCAAGCTGATACTGGTGTCGGAGCGCTATCTTGGCCAGCACATGCTGGGCTCCCAAGATCATATCAACGAGGTTCGAGCGATGAGCCGCGAGTGGGAGCAGACCTTGCAGCTGTGCGAAGCCGACAAGTGTCATCTGATTGATGAGGTAGCCATCCTGACCGAGAGGAATGCCCAGCTGGAGGACGAGTTGGATGAGTTGCGCAACTGCAACATGCATATGATTAAGGTCAATTTGATGCGCTCTGTTCAGTTGAAACAGGTTCGTATCAAATCGCACAATCTTTCATCCGTACCTCCTTCGAATGCCCACCTAGGGTTCCATTTACTTCACCCATACATTAACTCTTTCCAAGTTTAAGACAACCATCTTTCGCTTTACATTTCCTACGCAGACATTCCCGATCGTTCCGCCGAACATCTACATTACCAACTCACACTTCTACGTCACGCGTCATGTGTTTATTAACGAGGGACATCTCTGTGCTCGCAATGTCGCCGGCGGCGGCAGGGGCGATGTCTACTCGGAGGAGGGAATATCGAGTGTCTGGATGAAGTACCTCAAAATGCGCAAGTGTTATATGGGCCCTATTGCTGAACGCCGCTTGGTGGCTCCCCCTAACGACACTCCGAATCCAGAGCTGCCCGTTGTCATGTCCACCGAGCAATTGGCCGAGATGCAAGGTAAGAGGAATCGCGATATGAATGAGTGGCGATGAACTTATACCCTTGTCTCGTTTCAGGAATTATCTAATTGTTGGCCGTTAATGGAGTTAATTCCAAATATATTTGGATATAATTTGTGTTGTTTGGAAGATTTTACATGGAAGATTCCATGAAATAAATAAGCTTGTATAATGCACTTCTTTCGTTTTCATAAATATGCTTAAGCGGGGTGGAAATATGTTTAAAGTTGGGAAAGCATTGATTAGTTTTGATAGACTTATATAACCTATCGTAAAGTGTATCATGGAAAATGATTTAGTTAAATTAAGGAAAATTCATGTTGCTGAAAGGAAATTCACAAATGTTATCCAATTCACTTCCGAGCGGAAAGTGTAACTGATGAGCAGGAGCCGATTAACTCTTTTTTAGAACATGAGTTTATAATACATTCTGACCAGAAAGTTTCCGGAATATGTAAATAAAACGAATATTTTGTAATCTTTATCAAAATATAATTTTTCTCCTTCAAGATATTCACCTTCTAATGTGAAAACACGTACACTTGCTCACATATCGCTGGGTACACCTTGGGAAAAATTTTCTTAATTTTTCGTCGAATAGTTTACTTGTTATGAAATTTTTAGCAAAGGTCCTCAAAAATGTGCATCCACAAAAGTCTGAATACACCGAAATTTAACTGTCAATATAATTAAAAGCTTATCGTAAAAATGTTGTATTATTCAAGTGCACTAGAGTGCATAAACCTGCCTTGAAATTTTTGCCATTTCTGTAATGATGGAGTCTAAAGGAAAGGAAATTTGTACAGCCGAAAGAAAAATAATTATAAAATTATTTCTTGAGGGTAAAAGTTACCGTGAAGGTGGAAAAGAAGTTGGCAGGGCCCACTCCTCTATTCAGAAGGTCATCAAAAACTATACCTCCACGGGATCAATAATTTTCAAACCTCGAGCTAGCCGTCCTCGCCTTTTAACGAAGAGAGAAGAA
>JAEIHY010011144.1:0-15559 GCA_018904565.1 Drosophila tsacasi
AATGGATCTAGCTTAAAAATGAAAGTTGTTTTTGTGTTTTGTGGGGTCTCAGCGGGATGGAGAGGGGGGAGGGATCGGAGACGATGGCACTTGCCAGGGCTCGAGAGGGCTAATCAGGCTCAGGGCCCCAATCATCGCACCCCAATCGCCTTTGATTGGACCCCTCGAGTTTTCCCACTTCAACAAAGTAACGAGCTGCCATTAGCCGGGCGCCACTTTAAATCGAATCGCATCAAAATAAAGCCCACAGAGATCGCCATTCAGCTGCTAACCACAAACAAATAAAATAATTGAACGCTAATCAGCGGGACAGCGAGGCTCTTTCTTTCCTTTCTCGGCTTAATTTGCTTTGCTGCGCACCCAGCCGCTTTTCATTGAGATGGAGTTCGACTGGGAATTGAATCAATTTCGATTTTGAATGAGGGGAAAATTGCCTGAAAGGTGAATGAAAACCGAGGTGTCATGCCCGATTGGGCAGAGGAGACCGCAGGGTTGGGAATTTGTAATTTCAAAGGTGATATAACGCGCATTATGAAATCTGCCTGGGTACAGTTTCCCAACTGGATGCCAGCTTCATTAAAATTAGAATATATATAACGCCCAATAGAATTCACTCTGCAGGCCCTTTTGACTGCAAATGGTCTGAGGTTTCTCCAACCATGATCTGACCCACTTTGGCTCCGTCGTAGAACGTGGGTTGGGTAAAAGTTGAACAGAAACCTCTTCCGAGAATTGCGGATCGCCCGCTGCCAAACTCATAGGGGTTCAAGGCATCTTCCGCTTTCTATGGCTCCTCATTACCCCGCGATCTTCTCAATTATTAAGCCATTAACATAGTTAGTGAACCGCTGACTTTGTTCCGCATTATTTTATGGAAACGATCGCCAGAAATTAGCTCGGTGAAAAATAAAAAAGGTATTGCCGGGCAAAACGCTGATCGTTAAAATGACGTCCGCGCTGGGAAAAGAAAGTAAAAGGGCTCGGCGACATAATTCATCGCTGCTGCTGGTTATTGACAGGCCGCCGGATGGACCCTCTTCTTCCAGGTCATTAAAAGTCGCTTGGATTGGCCACATATCGGGGATGCAGAAAACCAAATGGGTTTTGTCATGGCTCGCCGTTGCCTAATTGCTAGTTGCATGCCTCCGCCGCTGCCTGACGAATGCCGCACTTAGCCGCGGAATGTGCAGTAAATATATCAGGGAGATTTTCACCCGCCGACGCCGTACCCAGCGCCAAGTGCAGCAAGTGTCAACTTCCGCGTTA
The DNA here is from genome assembly GCA_018904565.1 of Drosophila tsacasi. Classification (NCBI taxonomy): domain Eukaryota; kingdom Metazoa; phylum Arthropoda; class Insecta; order Diptera; family Drosophilidae; genus Drosophila; species Drosophila tsacasi. Next base: position 1,267 of record JAEIHY010011144.1, read on the forward strand.
CTCATTCGCCGCGTGGCGGCAGCGGCAACGGGTTCCTCAGCTGCATCTTCTTTCTCGCCATAACTCAGCGCAAATATGGCCAAAAGTCAAACGATCCTCGTATCGCAAACGTAATGCAATAGCCAAGCCCAACGCCGCGGCGGTTCAAACTGGGCAACCAGTTATGGCCCGCCGCCGCTGCACTTTCGTTTTCGCATTCGCCGTCGCATCTGTATTGTGGCTGGGCCTTTGTGTCTGGGCGGAAAGTTTATTGCGCGAAAATGAAGAAGCGTTTGTTGCAGGCACACAGTTCCAAAACAAGATTTGAAACAAGCCGCTGCTGCTGCTGCTGCCTGCTGCCTGCTGCCGCTGCAATGGCATCTGCAATTGGTAGACGAGTCGGGATGGGTCTGGTCTGGTCTGGCCGGGTCTGGCCGGGGCTGCCGGGAGATGTTGCAAGCCGCAACAGAGTTGCATAACCTGTGTGTGTTTTCCTTTTGCCTGGCGAGGTGGGAGTTGAAACTCTGAGCCGCCCGCCATGCCTAACAGCACTAAAAACTTGTCCATCGATTTGCGTTTCATTTCTGCCCGGAGCTGAGGAAAATGCGCAGCGAAATTATTTAATGACATTTTTGCGGTTTGGCAATGTGTAATGGAAAAGTGGAGGATAACCATCAGGCTGTTACCTGGATTTCATGCAAAAAGCCAAAGGGGTTGGGCCATGAAAGGTTAGGGGTTGTGGGAAATTTAATTCGAAGAAAAGCATAGCAAGAATTGAAGTTCCGACTCGTTGTTAACCAATTTGTAACTGAAATTAATATAAAATTTATTGGATTTGGTATAGAGAAACTGCAGACCTCTTGCTGTATTGTATTTTATACTTAAACAGAAGGAAAAGGCTTTAAGTTTTGTGATTCAAAGTACCTAAGTTGCAGTTTAACCCTTAAACTATTTCCATTTTAAGAAAGATCAGGTTACTTAAGAGCATTTCCCCGGTCCATGTTTCCACTGTTTGCCGTCATATTTACCCGAGGCTGATGCAACGCTCTCGGCGTTTGAAGGGTTCCCTGCCCGGGAAGTCAAAGTACTCGCAGCCAGAGATATACCCTGCTTAGTACCTGTCAGGCGCGATACGCCCCCAACTCGCGCTGCAGCCCACTTCACACTAGAGTGCTGCCGCTGCCAGCGGCTGCTGCATGCCACATTATCGCCAGCGACCGACCGAATAGCCCAGTGGGCCGGGCCCCTGCCGCAGCCTCTGCTGCCACTTTCCGTTGCCGTTGCCTGCGCCCGAACGAGAGTTGCAGGGAAAGAAAACACTTTTTGCAAGCCTGGGTGATTTTCTGCACCGCAGAAGTTCCATGGCTGGCATTTCAGTTGCATTTTCCATTCGCTTCTTCGGCACCCAAAGTGCTTCGTTTTGTTGCAAATAATAAATTTTAATTTGCTCGGCGGTTTTTGGTACTTTTCCTTCTCATTCCGCTGCGGCTGCGGCTGCGCCTGCGCATTTGAGTGCATCAGCTGAGCATGCAAGGCGAAATGCACATCGCTTTCGATTTCTTCAAGAAAAATTAAGGCCCAAATGAGTCTGGCCGGGGTGAGGAAATTTTGGAATGTACAGCGACCGAGTCAAGTGGGGAAATCTTTACAGAGGGACGAAGACTCCCTTTCAACTGAGTTTGTAAAAATTCTGCTTTATTTGCTTTACAATTTGCAGTGTAGTTTATTTTAGGTATTTAAGTATATGAAACACTGGCACATAAGACAATCGGACATCACTTACAGGTTTTTCTTCAAACTTCAGCAGATCTCATGATCGCTCTAGGAGTACGTCAGCCCAGTTTTAAGTCTCTTAAAATCCTCCCAAGTCTGAAGAGACGGCTGGCCAATCAACCGCCAACTTCAGGCAGGGTTACTAACCGCTAAACAATGGTCAGCTGGGTCCCTAACTTGTCGCGCCGCGTCGCGTCCCATCCGGGTAATTGCTAAAAACTGTCACGAACTGCTGCAGCACAGTTTACTGACTCCGGAGGCGGCCCACTCGGAGTCGGTGGCAACTCGAAACATTTGCCAGACCCCGGGACCCCCGACCTTGTGAGCGACCCTCCGCAATTTGCATGTGCAGACCCGGCGAGCTTCGCCTCGCAGAGCCTCAGTTCCACGGTTTGCGTGACCAAGGCGGGCACGAGACCTGCAGAAAGTCAGCAATGTGAGCATTTGGCGGTTCGGGAGCAACGAGGTGGCTCCGATACCATCTCAAAATGACTTAATTGGTTCCTCCAGCGAGTAAATGTAATTAAAATTATAAGAACTTCGCTTTCGAATCCAAGGCATTCGGCTCTGGCGCACTGCTAACCCATAAATTATAGATTTCGGCGAACACGAAATGGCAAAAAGCAAAAAGCAGCTGAGGAAATCAGAAAATCAAAAGTTTTTCATACCACTCCCAGCCCTTCCACTGCAAACAATGGCGGCCCATTTGACAAATGATATGGCGGGGAGTCTGGGCACGGTGCACGGTGCCATCGCATGTCTGGGAATCTGAGGCAATGCTAATACGTAATTAAGGCATTAGACAAGCGTTAAATCGGATCGCAAGAAAGATCAGAGGCGCCATGACATGGGAAAGCAGCAAACTGATGGCAGAACGTCGTGGTAGTGCTGAAAAATCCATTAAGCTATAAAGATCGGCCAACGCAGCCCCTCGAATACGCCTCGACCTTATGCCTTCACACTTTTCCACAATTCGCCAGCCAAATTGTTGGCCAAGGTCAAAACCCGTATAAATAAAGATTTCGTCTAACAAAACATGGCCCATATACTTGCGACAAAGCCTTTAGACTTCGCATCAATTGGAATCACGGCGCTTCAGTTCAAGTGACAGCCCATGGAAACGAGTGGACAAACAATCCCCTCTCGATGGCTCTGAAGTCACTAAAGTAAATACGAGTGCGAAATACAAGAGTTGGCAGAAATACGCGCTTTAAAGGCCTTTGTACAATTCGGAATATTGGCGCCATTGAAGTCCCCCGTGACAGCAGAAAAGAGGGGAAAATTGCACAAAGATTACAAGAGCAGGGGATGATGACGAGTGTAACAAAGGCTCCCAATTCGAAAAGATGATGAGCGTGGAAAGGTTTTGGGCGTTTTGCGGCTCTGTCAATGAAATTTCACGGCGCAGTTTCGTAACGAAATCTGACAAATGCAAATCTCCAGGTACACGCCTTTCCACCGACCGAAATTGTAATACTTTCGGCGGTTCCCTTGATTGTCCGCTACTGTCCATCAGCTAAACGGAGTGAATAAATCTCTGGCGCCAACAGTCAGTACCGTCCCCCGCTCCGACTCCCACCTCAAGTGTGGCTTGTTCGCGGCCAAGATACTGAGGCCGATATGTGGCACGCAATTTGCGCGGCTGCGTGCGCCAAATTTATTGAATTGGAAAGTAAAAATTGCAGCGTATTTAAATTTATTTCCAACAATAATATAATTTTTAGAGGTTGGTGTTTTATGTTCGGCAGGCACGCAATTTGCCATTGATAATTACGAGGATCTAGCCGGCGATTGTCTGCCAAATAATAATTGTGTTATTATATTATTCGGCTGATGTTGTGGTTTCGAAATGGGAGGTGTGTTGAGGTGCAAAATTGAGTAGTTTGTCTGGGAAGACATTGGGCTTTGACGTTGATAGGTAAATAATTCAAATTCAGACCCTGACTTTTACTAAGCAGCTCACTTTCTAGTTAAGTCACCATCAAGATCGCCATCCGAAACTATCTTTCCGCGCTTTAAAAACCAGCTCTCTGCAATTAGCCATATGAACATGTTAATTACCCAAAAACAGATGGCCCATAAACCTAGATTTTCTCATGCCCAAATCCAAGAGCAAATCACAAAGAAGTGGGTTTATTTAAATTACATTTTCTTGCCTTAGTTCAGTAGCTTCAGCAGCAGCAGCGGCGCCTTGCAATCCGCAGATGCTGCCCCTGGCAATGCTAATGATATAATAAATCTTGCAGCTCGTAAAAAGTGTCAGAGTGTGTCAAATTAAGCACATGAGCAGTCTTAGTCGACTGTCTTTGGATGCACTCGCTGGCTTGGGACTTGAATTTTGAATTCGGGAGCAAATTCGGAGCTACCTGTGTGGCCTGCGTGGGTGTCGACCTGCAGTTGCAAGTGACTTGCCAAGCAAACGTCTTTTACCCACTCCTGCGATTAGCATTCTGCCTGATTCGCAAACTCATTTGCCGCATCTTCAATTCAATTAAATTAAATTTGTATGCCACTCAAGTCTGAGTGCCAAGATAACTGCGATTGCATTAACTTGACACTTTGCCCGTGGTTATGCAATATTTCCAGAGCTCTGTGGATGCAAGAAAAATTAACCAGGAGAAGCAGTTTTGTGGAGTTATATGTCTTAGTGAAATAAAGAAAGAAAATTGTTGGCCCTGAAGACTAAATGTTCACTCTCTCGAGAGTTTTTACACTCTTAGATTAGATTAAGCATCTTGTAACTTGTAATGTTTTTGGTTGAAGCATAATTAATCCCCTTTAGACAAATAAGTTTGGGATGACCTAGCAAAAATTCTATCGAATTTTTTTACTACCAAGCATCTAAAACAGAAACTTAAAAACTTAAAAACTTAATTTAAAGCTGGGATCAGGTATTCCGAAATTAAATATATATCTAGGTAATAACGTTCTATTGCATTTTGAAATTTAAGTTTTGAATTACGATACAAGTCGGTACATTCCTTTTCCATATGTACAAACTTTTCTACCATTGCATAACTGGCATTTATGAATCCGAGTGCTGATATCGGCCACAGTAATTGGCCAGATGATCATACAGATCTCATCGGTTTGGGTCTGTCAGTTAAATTGTCCTAATTTGTAAAAGTGTTTAGCAGCACTCTCCCCGTCTGTCCGGCGATAATATCTGGAGATTAGTACGCGGACAGTAACCGAGCTGGCCTGGTCTCTTTTTGCCTCACTTTCTGGGGCTCAAAGCGATGGTTAAATAACTTTTGTTTTTGTTTCTGTTTGGGCTGCTCTTTGTTACTTTTTGTTACTGCTGGAACCTTTTCATTGTTGCACTACTGTGTCTGGCCGGTGGCTTCTTTCGCTTTCATGTGGCTGGCGGCCCCTTTTTCGCTTTTCGGGGAAGGTGTAGGTGTTGGCTAAAGCCCCGCTCGAGGCAATTTCTAATTCACCTCAGGTAATTACACAATTTTATGTAAATTTCACTTTTTGCTGTTACTGTGCTGGCCGCTATTGTTCGCCGTGCATTCTTCTGCGCGGCCGCAAATTAATTACTTATTTGCTTAGCCAGCTAGCTATTTTGCTGGCAATTAAAGTGCCTTTAGGAAATCCACACAAATATTTTGTTCGCTTATTTTTTCGGGGCATCTCTTTGCAAGCAGCAGTCATTTGTCGATAGCCGGAAAAGTGAAAGGGAATTGCCAAATCCTCGGATTGACCAATGCTGCGAGTCGCCGAGCCGCAGCCATGGATCCAAAACTAAGCCATCAACTGCCATCAAAAGCTTATTATGCACATTTGCTGCCATGGGGAAGCTGTCAACAGGGGCGCCTTCGATTTAACCAGTTCTGGCAATCTCGAAGCTACTCCAACTCCGTTCTGGACTCTATTCAGATGCCATCGATGAGATGTCGAAATGATGTGAGCACGATTTCCAAGATCTAGCTGAGACCCAGATGCCCGACGATGATAAACAAGACAAACAATTTAACGAGGCGTTTGGTGTTGGCTGTCCAATAACAATAACAAATCATTTTGGGCAGTTGCCCTAGTTTTTGATATCATTAAAGAATCAATCAAAATAATTACCTGTTTTTAGAAATACACAAATCGCACAGCTGACATCTCGCATGAGCATCCCTTTTTATGGCCATTGCACAAATTGCACAACTTCCCACAAAAAAGATCCTATAGGTAAGTCTCTAAGGCATTCAGTGGACTTAGAGGCAGCCTTGGGACTACACGAATTGCCAAAACAACCTCAAGTCGAACAAAAAGAACCCAGTAGCAAATGCATCTTAAAAATCCAAAACAAAGAGTACACCGAAATCCAGTGCAGGCTGGAGGCCAGATGCATTTAGTTTTTCTTCGTTGGCTGTGGGGCAGACAGGAAATCCGAAAGGCAATCGGGGAAAACGAGGCCAGCTTTGGTGCCATTGGCCATTGACATGATCCAAGCCAAAAAAAAGGTACACAAACTTGTAAATTGTGCGACTCGAGAAGAATCTGTCAGATGCCAGAGGCTGTTGTGCAACACACAGAATTTACGGCCTCTGGTTTTTGGTAACTCTTAATTAAGCGAACCATGTCTTGGGGCCCGAAAATCTTGGGCCTTGATCTGTTAAATTCTAATTAACATAAGCTGCCTAAGTGCCTACTAAATACCTGGCAAATCACTTTCACTGCGAAATGAAACTGAGCCCCAAAACGAATAGAAATTTCCGAAATTTCGCTTTCATTTTGTATCTCATCTGGCCGAAGCTAGCTCTCGTAATACCCGTCCCGACCCCACGTGTGATGGGAAATCAATTATGAATTATTAACAAATTAGCCGGCAGCTCGAGTCATGTAACTGACAGATACATCATGGATCACAACGCCCCAGCGAGCATGTGAAAAATGTGGATGCGAACTGGTTTCCAGCTGGTGGAATGCAGCAACTTCTACCTGTTGCCGGCTATCTCGTGGAGTATCTTCACCGATTAGCATAATGCTCATTTGATTTGACAGCCCTCGAATGGAAAAGTTTACGTAACGAAATGGAGTTTGTTGTCGCAGTCCGGCCCATTGGTTGCTTTAATGGAACTTTTTTGTCTAGCCAAGAAAACATTTCATTTGTTAACAAATCTGTACACAAAAAAGCTCGATTAGGTCTGGAAATATTGTGTGTAATCAGGGAAGGTTTTTTTTCGGGATACTTAATCAAAAATATAATGGGAAGAGGTCAGTGTTTCCAGTTGACTCTTCATGATTTATAGTAATAATCTAATACCGTTGAAGTGTTCAAAACAGATTGTATTTGTTATGAAACTGAGCGGGAAATTATAAATAGGCTTTGTATTGTAAAAATATAATTGGCAGAAAATATTTCATGTCAAGGTTATTAAATGTATTGTTTGAGCTTTTCAAGCAATCCAAAAAAACCCCAAATATGTTGTGTATCATGACTAATGGGCATTTCCGATATTTCTGCCACCGTTTTCCGAGCCGTGACACTTGATTAACTCGGCAGCTAATCCACATTTGTCCATCATCTGACACTCTTTGGATGTCACTCGCCTGAGGTGCGGTGGTGCGGTGCCGATTGGTGGCAGCAACGACGTCGTCGACCACGGACGTCACCTGCATTAATGGGTTACGGCGCATGCGCGACCACTGATTCGAGGCTCTCTCTGCGGCAGTGCCTGAAAACGAAAGCGTTTTGCATAGAGGCGCCGAGAAAATATTGAATGAGTACGCTAAGCCGAGAAATTGACACGTCGAACACATGTCGGATATCGAAAGGCGGGGAGGCACACAGGGCCCTCTGAAGACTGGGTTCAGTGGCTCTTGGGCCTGGGACGCTGATTGCTTTGGCACTTGATTGATGATTGATTGACGTTTTCACCAGCCAGCCAGGCAGTCGTAGGGAAAAGTCATCTCTGCCGTTCGAGGAGAAAGAAAATTGTGGCTGCTGGAAAACTCAAATTGGAGATGAAGATGCATGACAGGGCATTGGATTTTTTAGATTGAATTAATGCCGGCAACGACTTCGGGATGAGTCGTTACTCGATTACAAAAGCTCATTCCTTCACCTGCTCGAACATCTTGTACTTTTCTCCCGGTTAATCGTGGCGCTGTGATTAGGTTGCATAATCCAGAGCCCACCGTCGCAGCCTCGCGTCATGACGAGGCGCGGCATTAGCGGCAACAACATAATTAGCATGCGAAAAGAAAGAGCCGGGGCTCCCAAGCAGCCTGATAACGGCTCAATCTGGCATCGGCGGAGCCCCGCAAAAAAGAAGATTTATTGCCGAGGCAATTAAATTATACATGCAGCAGTTTAGTCATAAGCCAAATAAAAAAAACACTAAAGCCAAACAGTTTTAAGCCTGCGGAGAGGCTCCGAGGAGTGCCCCCCAGCTCCTCCTGGGGCCGCTTTGGCAATGATGTTGGATAACTGTTGTTAAACAATTGCCCGATGTGTGACCACTGGCTGGCCCCTCGATTGGCAGTCCGTATACGCGGTATGGGACGGGCAGCTTGGCCGCAAGATTGTAGGGGGAGACTCACTAATGACAACTGCAGATGGGAAACAATAAAAGTGGGTTACCAAGTGAATACAGCCCACTTCAATTGGGCAAGGGCCTGGGACTGTCATTATCCAGACAGATTATTCACAATTTGCGCTTATCTTTGGCCAAGATTACCATCATTTAATATTTGGAATAACGAGCATGGACAGAGATCCATCTATGACCACCAACCAGGGCGGAGACATAGTGAACTTTCTTCTTCCGCAACAGTTTCGCCTCCTCCGGTGCGATTATGCCAAACAATTTTGCCATTTTTATGGACTTCAACTTGACCGAGTGCCCGCTAAAAAGGACCCCAATGCAGAGCCAGACGCACAGGCTGCTCTGGTAAAAATGGATCAGTGATTGCTTTGGCAACCGCCACCGAAACTGGTTCATGTCTATTTTAGGAGCGCTTTGGGGGTATTTCTCAGCGCCGACTTATCTGTGCGAGCTGATGAAAGATCTGGGGCCAAACGAAGCTGGTTTTCTGCACCAGCCTGGATGACGCAACGGCAGTGTGCACTTGCCAAGCCCGTAACTCACTCGGCTCCGTTTCCTCCTCTTTGCAGCCGCCCTTCCATAACTCGCAGCGCCGTCAGTTGAACCTGCAACAGTACAGCCAGCAGAACTTTGTCCAGGCGGGAGTGGAGCTACCCATTCCTCACCGTCCGCAGCAGCAGCACACACACCTTCACCACCAGGCCCCCCAGCAGCAACACCGCTTCGGGCAGTTCCCACACCAGCCCCAGCAGCAGCAGCAGCAGCAGCACCACCAGCAGCCCCACAGCAATCAGCAGTTCCAGCGATCGACCCAAAACCAACTGCAGACGGCTCCCCAGTTCCCCCAGCAGCAGCACCAGCAACAGCAGCAGCAGTTGTCATCGCCAGCCGGCGGCATTGATCTGCACCACCAGAACTTCTTGGACTTGCGAAACTTTGCTGGCTCCCAGCAGCAGCATCCCCAGCAGCAGCAGCAGCGTCACAAGCAATTCGGTGAGTGCAACTATTGCAACCCTCCCCCGATCTCCAACCTCTGACCCAAGCTTTTATTGCCCCCTAGACTCCCGCCTGCAGTCCACAGCGTTTCCACCCCAACCCTCCCTGGAAACCTACCAGCAACAGCAGCAGCATCAGCAGCAGTTTGCCTACCAGCAGCCCCAGCAGTTCGGACCCCAGGTGTTGCCCCAGACCACCCAGAAGCTGCCCAGCCAGGCACCAGTGCCCACCTTCCAGACCATTTCCCAGCCCCAGCCCCAGCAGCAGCAGGTGCAGTTCAACTACCAGCAGCAGGCCACTCAGCAGCAGGCGCAGCAGTACCAGCTGACTCCCCAGCTGGGCTTGCCCGTGCCTCAGATCTTCAGCAACCTGCAGGCCACTCCCTTCCCAGAGCCCACCAGGGGAACCTTCCAGCCCCAACCCCAGCCCCTGCCCCAGCAGCAGCCACAGCCCCAGTTCCAGCACCAATTCGTGAACGCACAGGCCCCAGTTCAGGCTCAGAGCCAGCCCTCCGACCAGGAGTACAAGCAGAAGCTGATCCAAAAGCACGAGCAGTTCGTGGCCAAGCAGTACGAGAAGTCGCAGCACAAGGTGCGCCAGCAGCACGAGGAGTTCCTGGTGAAGCAGCATCAGATCAAGCAGCACATCCTGCCCACGATCATCACGCAGCACAACGGCAACTACCAGCACTCGCCCTACGTGGGAGCACCGGCTCGAGGAAGGCCGGTGTCCCATCCCACCGAGTACAACCAGTTCAATAGCGCTCTGCAGCAGTACTACAAGGAGCACCCAACGACGACAACGACCACCACCACCACGACCACCACAACCGAGGCCACCACCACGCCGAAGAAGAACATCTACGCGCAGGTGAAGTCAGAGCTGGGCAAGTATCCCAGCCAGAAGGGCAAGAAGCCGGTAAAGACCATTGCGCGCGAGGACCTGCTCAAGCAACTGAAGGCTGCCCTGTCCGAGGCCCCACAGCAGCCGCTGACAGGCAACAAGACCTACGATGAGATGGACCTGGTTTTGCCCAATGGCCAGAGGGTTCAAGTCATCCGCACCACAGACCCGAACCTGGTCCAGGGCCAGAAGGCCTACTCCCAGGAGCAGCTGCAGACCCTGCTCGCCCAGCAGGCTTTGGGTGGAGATGCCAAGCTCAGCCTGAGCGATGTGGCGCCCAGCAAGAGCAAAGACCTCGAGCTGCCGGGTGGTGGCAAGGTGCAGATCCTGCGATCCCCCGATCCCCAGGAGTCCGACACGCTCCCGTCAGGTGGCCTGCCCGGTGGCGTGGACCTATCCAGCTTGGCCGCCCTCTATGGCGGAGGAGCTGGGGACATCCAGGGCATCAGCAGTGGGGCGAACAGCATTGCCAGCTCGGCGGTGATTACCTCGGACTCGGATGATCCACCCTCCCTGGAAGAGCTGGCTAAGCGAGGCCTCATCCCCGATGGCTACGAGATCGAGGGTCTGAGCCCCAAGTCGCAGGCCCCAGCCACCGCTGCCCCACCCACTCTGCCGCCGAAGAAGAAGGCCACCTATGTGTATCTCGAGGAGCAGGCTGACGGCAGCTTCAAGATTCAGGGAGTTAAGGCCAATGGCGAGAAGGAGACTAAGCAAACGGGTAGCGAGGTGGAGAGCATTCTAGAGCGTATCAGGAGCGGAGAGATCAAGCTGCCGCCCTCCGTATCGCGCCTGACCCTGCCCAATGACGAGCTCGTAGAGATCAAGAGCGGCAAGATCATCCAGACCACACGGGCTCCAGCGACAACCTCCACTAGCACCACCACAACAACGACAACCACCACGACTCCAACGCCCTTCGTTTCCCGGGGAACGCCTAGCAACCACCGACAGTACCATCCATCGAGGACCTCGACCACCAGCACTACAGCCGCCCCCACCACAGCTCGCATCAATCTGGTGTTCGAGAGCAGCACTCCCAACGCAGCCAGCCTGATTCGCACCACTCCCGCTCCTGTGTACAGTGGCTCCACGGTGACGGTTTCCCCTTATCTGGGAGGAGCCTCCACCCACTTGCCAGTGGTCACTGAGCGGCTCTCCGACGTGGTCAACAGCCCCGACCTGCTGCCACCCGTGCCCCAGTATGCGGATGCCCTCGTCCAGGAGACGGAGAATACCGAGAAAGCGGCGCAGGCCAGTCCTGCGGCCAGCTCTGTGCTGTCCAATCCCAGCGAGGATCTACTGCAGATCCTGAAGTCGAACGGCCTGTTTGCCATGGCCAAGTACCTGCGCCAGTCGGGTCTCGACAGCATTCTCAACGAGACCGGACCCTACACCATCTTCGTGCCCACAGACAAGGCCTTCAAGAACCTGCTGGTGCAGTTGGGCGGGCCGGAACGGGCGGAGGAGAAGTTCCAGTCCAATCCCCGACTTTTAAGTGGTGTAAGTCTGTGTAAAGAATATAAATTCGGTATACAATTAATTTATGGACATGTTTTGCTTTATTTAATTTACAGCTGCTGCTCCACCACGTGATTCCAGGAGCTTTTGAAATCGCCACCTTGCAGGACGAGATGACCGGCGTGTCCCTGGCCGGCACTCAGCTGCGAGTGAATCAGTACAACATGCATGACCAGGAGTGGAACGATGTGACTGTATGCCTTTCCCCTGCCATATTCCGTTGCCAAAGTGCTAAGTAAATATGCTTCCCTTTCAGCTCACCACCATCAACGGAGCCATGGTTGTGTTGAACAAGAAGGACATCAAGATCCCCCAGGGTGTGGCCCATGCCGTCGATCGCGTTATGTTCCCGCTGCCCGTCGGGGACCTTCTCCAGACCCTGCAGTCTGACCGCGAGGGTCGCTTCAGCAATTTCCTTAAGATTCTGTACACCTCCGGACTGTCTGAGAAGCTGCAGAGCAAGGGTAATAACTTATAGTCTGAGAGTATAAGTTTTGATTATAACCCTTGATCCGACTTTGCAGGTGTGAAGACCTACACCGTCTTCGCCCCCGTGGACAAGAGCTTCAGCGAACTGGACTCAGACACACTGGAGAAGCTCTACAACGACAAGGAGGCTGCTGAGCAGTTCGCCATGAAGCACATCGTGCCAGGGGCTCTCTTCTCTGCCGGCATGCGGTTCTACCAGGTCAAGGACTCGCTGTTCACGGGCAAGACCGTGATCCTGCAGAAGACTTCGGCTGGCAAGATCAAGGTGAACGATGCCCAGATGGTCACGTCCAATATTCCAGCCACCAATGGAGTGATCCACGCTCTGGATGGCGTCCTGGCGTGAACGGATGCAAGCTTTCAGCTATGTTAGTGTAGCCACTCTGTAGCGCAGTTTTTGTTTAGCCCGTAAGGTTTAGGCTAAGCTAGAGGAGTCTTCATCAACCACATCGAAAATTGTTAGTGAAATCTTGCCAAAGTCCATGGCTGGCTTAAGAAATTGCAATCTTGTATAAACCTGGTGCGAATCGATCGAGTTTAAGATAACCATACAAACAATTGGTGCTTCAACGAACTTTTCTGTATTCTCCCTTTCGCCTTCACAAAACAGTCATTAAAAATAGTTCAATTTAAGGAGGAAGCAGAAGTTTGTAAAAAAGCCTACAAGCAGTGGAATCTGACCGGGATCTAAGTTAAGTTCATATCTAATTTATTTTTGGCATTAAATCAAGTGCAAATTATGTAATTTACAAAATTCTGTAAACTTAATAAAATATAGTTAAGTATAACTCATTATTCGTTGTATTAATGCGGAGCAAGAAACAGCGTAGTGTTTGGTATTAATCTGTTTAAAATTGAAATGAGAAATTAATCTTAAAAGTGTATTATGATTTTAGTCATTTAAGCTGACCGTCTGTCTGTCTCTTTCCTAGCAACCTAGTCTCCTATGCCTATCTGAATGAAACTTTGCCGGTAGTCTTCCTTGTTTTGCAGGTAGTTCAAACATATGTCGAAATAAGACCACTATTGATGTATTGAAATTATTGGAAAACATTTTAATTTGAATAACTGATAGTTTAGTTCTTCTTCAACACACTTCCATCCGAGATACTGCTTTTTTGTATTTAATATATACACAAAAATATTCGCCATTATTAATCCGATCTATATTGAGGTTTGTTTAACGTTGCCGACTTTCAAGCAAGCTTTTTAAAGAATGTATTGAAATAGAATTATTTACATTTTTTATAACAATTTGGATATTTTCCTGTGTTTTGTGTTTACGGTAGTGGTATATTTGATTTTTTTTTATGGATGGATCATTTATCAAAATCTGAATCTATCTTAGAGCTCTCATTAAAGCAATCGGTTAATTTGTATTTGAATCTAAAAGAAAAAACATATATTACACACCTGCCGTGTTTGTAATTAAAGCCGAGGGGTAAAAATAAAAACAAAATTATTTATTTATTATTTATTTTGAGACTGTAAAAAGCAGTTGACAAATCAAAATATTAGAAATCTTGCCAAGTTCCGCTTCTTTAATGAACTTAACATATCTGGAAATGTACTTAAAATTCCTTTCTTGAAAAAACAAAAATGGTTATCAATGTTATCTTAGAAACCTCAGGGCAACGACCAATTTATTGCTCAATTGTAATGGACAGAAGTCATTAGTTTCTACCACAGAACAAAGAAACCTCTGCGGATTTTTATACATAAATAGTTTTTCTTCACTACACGGTTTCAGTGCGCACATTGAAGTCATGATGGTAAGAGCTAGTTTCCTTTGGAAGTTCATTTAATAATTTTAATATTCTAGACAATGCGCTCCCGGTTGGTTCTTCTGCTGTGCGCTGCACTAGCGATATCCCCTGGTTCAAGTCAAGAAACTTCAACTACAACTGAGTCCCTCCTATGCGTTATATTTCCCGTTTTGTGTTTAACAACCACCACTCAAGCGCCAACAACCACAGTCGCTCCTACGACAACATCCTTAGCTACAACAGAATCCATTGAATCCGTATTATGCAGACTTTTTCCACAATTGCCTATTTGTTTATCAACCACCACTCAAGCAACGACAA
>JAEIHY010011153.1:0-12892 GCA_018904565.1 Drosophila tsacasi
GGAGACTTGAAGAGTTTTGGAGGATTTCAACTAAATTCAGCTTTTAAGTCTTATAAATATTTACATTTTAGAATCAGAGGATTGGGATTGATTTTACAAGTATTAATCAAATAAAACAATAATACGATTATTAATAAAAGTGCAAATGAAATTGTAAGTCAAAATTTAATAAGGTCTTAAAATATTTATAAAACAATATCTCCTAAAATATCTCTAAAACATTAAAAACCAAACAAATTATTAGCGAACTCTTTGCTTAGATTAGCTTTATTTACAATGATTTCTATTAGTTGTATTATATTTAACAATGTAGCTTATTTTATTTTTATATCATTTTAGATACTTTAAGTTCATACTAAATGCTTATGCCTAATGCATTAATTAATTAATAACACTATAAATATATATTTTTGCACCATCCCAACTGTTTTTATATCCTTGTTTGATAGCTTTCAGCACAACTTGAAAATCTGATCAAAGACCTTTCCTAAATCCATGGATAATACTTTGGTTATACCAAGTATTTATATACTTATATTATTATTATTATATATTTTTCTTCATCTACCAACCGAATTCCATTCTTTGCCATTCTATGCTATTCTTGCCCAATTTGTGGGCGAAGATCAAAGATCAATGATCATCTTCATTAAGATCTTGTCAACCCACCCTCTCTCCCACCACCACCACCGCCACCCACTCTACCATCAATTTTTGCTAATTTGCATTTTGCTCGTGCCACGAAACCACAAAAATAAAATACAGAACAAGACACAAAAAAAGAAACAAGAATTAGAAAATAGAAAATAGAAAATTAAAAAACAAAACAGAACACAAAATACTGAAAGAAAATAGATGGCGGAATTCTATAAAGCATTTTCACTTATTGGCAACCGTTGTTGTTGTATGCGTGATCTAACACACAGCCAAGTGTGTGCGTGTGTGTGGTTCGGTGTGTGTTTAAAAATAAAACCCGCAGAGTTTATAAAAGAACAAAAATAAATTCAAAGGAAAAACTGAAAATAACAAAAACGGCAAACGCGTTGATGATGAGAAACGAAGGCAACTCAAATGGGATGTAAATGGAAAATGGGCAAAGCTACACAGAAGAAAAAAATAGGTATTATTTTTTGCTTTTAATTTTTGTATATTTTAATATGTTTCCATTTTTTTTTTGTCTATATTTATCTATGTTTTCTGAAAAAAATAATACAAGTAAGAGAGCTTCAACCGATAGACTACAAGGAAAATATTTCAAATTATCGAAAAACTTATCGAAACTTGACTAACCCTCTGAAATGAGAGATAGAAGCTTGCAACTTTATGTTCTAATCATTCCTAATAATTTCTAATAATTAATCCCAGTGTATACCAATTTTTAGAGATATACATATGTACATTTATAATATAATATTTATTATTTATTATTCCTTATTACTTATATGCATAAATATAATATATAACTTCCCCTTTAATTCAATTTTCTCTGTGTAGCCGCCCGGCGGGTTGATGGGTGGGACAGTGGGCGGAACAGGGAGGAACAAGAAGACCATTGGGCCGCATATAAAACACTCTTTAACCCTAAAAATAAAGATTTCAAACGAAAACAAAACAAACCAAATGCGACGACGAACGGCAACGAAGAAAAGCCGAAGAAGAAGCAGAGAAGAGAGGAAGAGAACTCGACAAAAATAAGAAGGAAAACTGCAGCCAAAAATCGAGGCATAAATAAATCCCCGAGACTATAAATTGAATGCAAGCAGCACCAGAAATACGAGCAAGAACAAGCAAGCACAAAGCTGCACAAAGAGCAGCGGCCGAAGGGGGGGGGGCGGCATCTCAAGCAGGTGGGCCAAATGCACATGCTGGCCATCATATGCCCCACCAGCTACAGTGGGCACACGGATAGAGAGATGGGAAGATCAGAAAAAAAAAAGGGATCTATGATGAAATTTATTAAATGTAAACAATAAAGAAATCGACTTCGGTGAGTTGTTAATTGGTTCAAAAATCTGCATAATGAAATTATAAATTTAAAAATAATACATATTCATATTAAACAAACTGTTTAAACTAATGAAATTCAAATTAAATTTATAGAAATTCCTAGAAATCAATTATCTATTTATTTTTCTAGAATGGCTAAAATTGTCTGTTTAAAATAGATTTTCCAAAATTATAAAAATTAGTATCATTAGTTTTTGCCTCATCATCTACCCAGCATGTCCATCATAGGCAGCGGCGCCTTCCCAACCCATCGCTGCTCACAGACTTTTCTCGCTCGCTGTGCTGCGCTGTGGCTCTCTTGACTCGGTTTCCGTCTATTTTTAGAGGATTTTATTTAAAAAATGCGCAAAAACTCATACATATTTTCGTAGTGAAAACAATAAATATAGAATCATTAAGTTGTACACGCGTTTAAATTTAGACTCTCAACGAGAGGAGCCTCAGCATCTCAGCATCGGCATCGGACGCACACATGCGGCTATGGAGGAGAGCATGGGCATGGGCATGGACACGGGGCATGAGAGTATTGGCTAGGAGCCGGAGCTGCCAGAAGAACCAGGCGAATAAAGTATAAATAAAGCGGAAAGCGAAAAAGCTCAACAAAAATAAAACAGCAGCAGCAGCCACATAAAACAGACCAAAAACCGGGGGAAAAAAGCCAACCAGCTGCCAGCTGGAGAGGAACTGGACAAAAAGCTGTCCGGCTAATGAAAATTATGCAAAGAGTTGGACATTAACAACTACATTCTTAAACTTGAAGTTTATACAATTTTCAGCAATTAAATAAACATTATCAAAAACGAACCACATCCTTTATTAATTTATATTGATAATTTATAGGACTTGTAGATAACAATAATTGTCTCCAATTGTAGTTTATCTTAGTACTTTATTTTCATTTATTATAATATTATTAATATACCATTTTCATTTCGATGAAATATTGATGGAATATTGCCTAAACCTTTTCCTTTGCAACAACTTCTCGTACCTCTTTTTAGAATTCCTTGTAATTCATTTTAAATAAATAAGAAAACTTTGGAATGTCGAAGTTTGTATACACTTGCAGTTTCAATTACATCATTGAAAGTATATCAATTTCTGTACGTTAACATTTCTGTGTGAGAACATTGAACTTTTCTTGATTTCTCCTGTTTCTTATATAAATATTTGAGTTGTTTATAATACCTGTAGAAAGAACTATATCTTTAAAGTTAAGCTGAGAGGAATAATTGATTAAATAATAATTCTCAAAATAACGGACATGCAAACGGACATGGACATGGCTACTAGAGCTGGGAAACTATCGATGGTTTCGATAATTTAGATTTTTTGAGAGCGAAAATTCGATACTATCGATAGTACAGTTTTCTTGTACGTCACTTTTAAAAAATACAAATATAAGCAATTTCAATTGTATTTCTCATATTTTATAAATAATATACATAACTATATTACAAAGAAAAAAATAAAATTCAAGTCATATGTTTTGACTAAGAAAATAACAAAAATATTGTTATCCATGCATTTCCATGCCTTAAGGGAAGCCCTAGATGCATTTTTATTAAAAAGATTAAATACTTAAATTGTTAAATTTTTTCTTGCCAAATTTCTGCAACCTTGTGCTCTGTGCTGTTTTGAACATTTTGCACAGCACCATCGATAGCGACAAAAAAAAAAACAATCGAGTGGCTCAGAAAGGTAAAAATTCGATACCTTGATAGTACCATCGATAGTTTCCCAGCTCTAATGGCTAGATCGACTTGACTGTTGATGCTGATCATGATATGTATCTTATGACTCACTCACTGTCCATTAATTCAGATTTCACAAGATTCGAGTGAAATAGAATTGAGGAAAACATAATCGATTAACGAATCGTCGCTAAATTGATTTCCAATGCTACTACACGTAGCGTTTTCTCATCTGATGTCATGTTCTGATTAATCGTGTTTAATCGTATTTCATCACGCATAAAAGAGACATCGAATGGGACAGAAGGGGAAAGGAGGGGAGGGATGGGACGGACTTAAAGACTCACCTCCATGATCTGCTGATTGATATCCACCGCTGGATGGGGCTTGAAGTCCAATGTCAGTGTGCCCGGCGTTATGTGCAGCAATCGCTCATCGCTTCCGGCTTCTGATGGCAGATCTGCGAATTGACAATGTAAACACAAAACTGAGCGAGCGAAATTGAATCGTTTCGGAGCGGGATATCTCTAAATATATGTATACATATATGTGTATAATTATATCTGTATGTATTTGTATATATTCACATATAGTGCGGAATCAAGAGAGTGAGCGAACCAGAGCGATTATTGAGGAGGTGTGACACGGGCCACACACCTTCGTTACCGCTAACGCTACCTCTACCGCTTCTCTCTCTCTCTTAGCTTTCGCTCTCTCTCTCGCTCTTTCCTGATTATGTAGATAAGGCCGCGCTTATCAGACGCTTTTAAAAATAAATCTAAAACGTATTTAGTCGGCGAGTTGGACCTCAATGGTCTGGTATATGCGTGTGTTTGTGTATGTGTACGGTGCACAGGGAGAAAATATAATGGAAAATACGTACACAAGTTATAAAATTCAGTTAAAAACAAGAAATAACAAATGAATAATAATTGCCTACTTTTTGGGATATTATATGCAATTATTAGGAAAAGGAACCTTGATCTAGGATTCTCGAAAATGGTTAAAAATAATGACTAATTTAAATATATTTCCAAAATCTAATCATCAGGTATTAATCAGTAATTATAAATATGGTACGCAAGTTTTTTCTTTTAGTGTACGCTGCCTATTTTTTGTTGACTATTTTAAGTAACCTTGTACAGTACAAGTTAACAGCGATTACAACGATTTCCTCTTGGCGTCTCCTTCTTCTTCTTCTTCTTGTTCTTCTCAGTTTTGTCGCACGTGATGGCCTATCATCATCTTCTCCTCTCCTTCGCTTACTTTATCACTCTCTGTATATTTCACTCACTCCGTGTCTCTCCCTCCCTTTTTCAGTCTGTATTTTAGCACCGCTCAACTAATTCGATTTGCTGCCAAAAAGGAAAATGATGATGAAAATTTCGCCATAATAGAGGCTAGCTGAAAATCGGTTGAAAAGTGTTTCATTGATAAATATTTTGTGACTCTCTCTGTTTCTCTGCTCTCTTCCTTTTTTGCGCCTGGACTAATTGCGCGCCAATAAAATTCAGAGCAACGACAAGAGCAACAAGCAACAACAAAACAACAGTATGACTAACCGAAAAGTCCAATTAGTAATGATGTGTCTCTTGCTCTCACGGGAGCTCTCTCAACATTATTCCTCTGGCCCTCTCTCTCGTTCCCGCTCTGATCTAATCAGCAAAGTCGAGTTTTTGGTCTAGAATTGATTCCAATTGAATATTGGGCTGTGTGGGTATGAGGCTAAAAATAGAACAACAAAGAGCAAAGCCCAAAGCAGCAATAAAACAAAAGCACAAACGCATGTGCATAAGTAGGATATGTGTAAGTACATATGTATGTGTATGTACGTAGATATGTATTATGTATTCATGAATACAGTCACGGTGAAAATAATTGGGTTGCTAATACTTGTTAATTTAGTTTAGAACTATTCAACTAAAAGCAGCTACATATATTTGACTGGAATATTATTATAATTTAAAGTTGGTTTTAATTTTAATCTGATATACCCTCGAAATACATTTTATAACCTATTAATTTGTTATTTAATAAAGTCATTTAATCATAGAAGTCCTATGAGTACTATTTAATCGCGCCTGTCTGTACCCGTAAATGTGAGTGTATGTCGGTGCATATCTAACTGAACAGGCCATGACCTGCTGCGCTGCTTGCTGCCTGCTTCGCTGCTTGCCGCTCTGCCTTGCCGTTCTATATTTAGACGCATTTATAAATCGTGCATGGCTTTGGGAGTATATTTAGAAGTGGCAACACACTGTTACAAAAGCGGCAACAGAAACACATCATCGCAGCGCAGCGCATATTGCACAAAAGCACGGAAAACGGAAAAGCGAGTACAAACATTGAAACAAGATAAAATACATGGGAAAACAAAGCACCCAAACACTGGCAAGCAACATCATCCAACGTGTTGCGTAGTATTGTGTGAACTTAAGACGTGAAGACGAGATCCAAATTGAAATTTCATGCAAATGCAATGGAGAAATGTAGAGCAATGTAGAATTTCGTATACCCTATTGGAATGTATTCAAATCAAATGCAAAATGAAATGAAAATTGCTCATTAAAGAACACTTTTTTTGTTATCAACTTAAATCTTTGCTTTTAATATTTATAAATTTAAATTGATTTACAAATAGAAACTTTCGTAGAGTACTAAAAAGTCCATGTGATCGCTGCCAAGAAGAGAGAAAACAAGAAGAGAGAAAACAATTTTCATTTTCTCTCTCTCTTTAAATGCACTCGAATTGCAGGTGCCAAAAAAAGAGATTGGAGGAGAGCCAGAGAGTGGCTTGCAATCAGCTGTTCTTTTAATTTTTTCGGCAACAAAGTTTTTAATAAAAGTAAATGCGTAGCAACCCTGCTCTTTCCCGCTCACCACCCTGTCTCCCTCTCACCCACATCTCCCCTTCCCACCTTCCTTCTGCTCGCTTTTTCAACTTCAAGGTCAATTTCTGTGTTGACATAGAAACCAAGCAACCAAATGGCACAACAAAAACAAAAGCACGTGTATGTGTGTGACGGCGGTGGAGGAAGAGGTGGAGGTGGAAAAAAGAGAATATGAAAAGCACAGAAACGTTATAAAATTTTATGAGAGGGGGCGCTGGTGTCATTGAAATTGAAACTGAAATTCAATTGGAAATTGATACGACAATAACAGAGAGAGAAAGAGAGAGAGAGAGAACAGCTTGAAATGCTCCTTCTCCTGTCTCCTCTGTTCCCTGTTCCTACCAATCACTCTCTTTCACCGTCTCTCTTTCTTCCTTCCTCAATAAGTTTGTTTTGAGTGATAGCAACGTTTCTATGTGTATGTATGTGTGTGTGTATGCGCTGCCTGCGATTGTACGCGTATTGTGTGGGTAAATTTCCAGCGCGCGCATTCTAAAAATAGAAACGACAACAGCAAAAAACAAAACTTTTGGGCCAGGCCAACAAAAAAACAAGAAAGCGCCGGCAAACTGATGTTTTTTATGTTTTCTTATTGGTGTTGTTTCGGAAAATGGGCGTTGTGGCAATACAAGGCGAAGGGCGTGGCATTTGATGAAGTTCTAGGTTTTCTAGGTTTCCACAGAAAAAAAAAAAAAATTTTTAATTTACATAGATCTTAATTTTTAAAACAATTTAGCACGTTAAATAAAAAAATGTTATCTTAAATTGTAAACATTTTTACAGTAAAAAACTAGTTAAACGAGAGAATTGATAAGCCGGGCTTTAAAACAACAGTTCTTCCCAACAGTTTCTTTATCATCTCATTAATTTAATAGACCAAAGGTGTGCACGTTTTAGGAAATAAGTTAATATGCTCACTAAAATAAACATTTCCTGACTAATTTAAATACATAGTTTAAATAGCTAAAATCGCTTTCGAAATTCGAAATAAAGTTAAATGTATATTTGCTCTGTTTGCAAGGGGTTCTCTACTCTATATGTTCAATCTTAAACGTTCATCAAGGTGGCTTAATTTGGGAAATGATTCATCTAATTTCTGGCAATTTGCAATACCTAAAAAAAACGAATTTTTCGTTTTGAGCTGGCACTGTGTTGTAAGTAATGAAATGAATAAATAAACGCAGCGGCTCTCGATATGATTACCCCCACAAAGACAGTGGTGTGGGGTTTTTGGGTGGGTTTTGGGGGCTAAGATTCACATATATACATATATACACACATACATACATGCATAAATAAAGCCCTAACGATTTTATATAACAGCTCAAACGAAACAACAACACACAACCGAACCGAACAACCGAACCAACACCGAGCCAAGTTTTATTCTTGGAATGCCATTACAATAAATGCTCCACTGGCACCGGAGAAATCGCAGGGGCGGCGGCTACAGGGGGGGCATAATGGCATATAATGGGGTGGGAACAAAAAAAGAGGGGCGGAGGCGGAGGCTAAGGCTAAGGGGAGTCAGTCAGTCGACCTTCTTCTTGCAGGTGCGCTCGCTGCGTGTTTCACAATGAAAACACACGAAAAGTAGCAACAAACCAGGGAAAAACTTTTCACTTATTGCGTCTTAGACAATCAATGGACGGAGGAGGGGGGGATGTGTGGGGTGCAATTAATTTCTATATATAAATAATTCTGCCCAAAAAGGAATGTTACTTAAATGCCAAAGCAAAATAAAACCTTTAAATATGAAAAGGGGATTTTTTAAGGCAAAACTTTCGATTCCCACGATCACTCCCAAAATATCAAAGAAAATTCACAGAATGCTAAATTACAAGGAAAACTTTGGCGAATTGTTCGGCAAAATGCAAACAATTTAACAATTGAAAGTTGTGAAGGAGAAGAGAACTCTTTGAAACTTGGTAAATAGTTTTCATTAGCAAATCGTTGCTGCAAGCAAACTTTACACTTTACACTTTGTTTGTAACGAGTTCTCTGTTGTTGTCAGTCAGTTAGTGAATTGGCCGTTTAAAATTGGCAACCAAAGTTTTAATTGCAGTTTTAAGTTCAACAAAAATTGACTAGTTGGGAATTTGTTAATAATAATGGACAAGTTTCCTACAAAAATATATATTCGATATATAACTCGAATTAATATTTAATAATTAATTTTGATTGATTGAATTTCCCTTCTAAATATTAGTTTTCATTACAAGTTGTATACAAAATAACTTTTTTTCTATGTAAAGTACAAGCTTTATTCAAAAATAATATTTTTATTACAATGTCAATGTTTTGATTACTTGAAAAGAATTTTGAAACCAAGTTGTGAGACAATCTAGACTTAAGTTTTACGAATAATAAGGCTTAAAGGTTGCTGTTTATTTAATTCTCTGGCTTAGAAGAGTTACCTATGTATGTTAAAAGAGGTAAATGATAAATTGGGATATCGATGGGGAGAGGAGTATTATCATTACATGGCGCCCAACGAGTATTCTTGAGGCTCCTCCTAAGGCTCAAGCAATTAGGCTCTCTTGGCCATTGTCCGCGGTACGGTGAAGGTGAAGGAGAGCCTCGATTTTCCCGGGACCTCCGAACGCGTCTGCGGATTGCACGTGGCCCAAAAAAGAAAGAAATACAGCCAAGGAGCTGTGGCCCGGGTCTCCGGGTCCGGCCGTCAGTCAACATTGCCGTTACATTACACACACCCAGCACACACACACACACACACATTTACACCACTCATTTGAAAGGCAAGTAAATTTTGTTGCTGTTGCTTTTGTGTCTAAAAATAGACGAAAATCGATAAACGAATGTTTTTCTTTTTGGCTGCAAACAAACAGACACAGAAAGAGAGAGAGAGTGAAAGAGAGAGAGAGAGCAAAAGCGAACGCAGAGAGGGAAGAGCGCTGAGCACGAAGCGAAGATTACGGGGCTCCAAACCATCTCCCGCCCCCAAAATCCCACCCACTTTCCCGCCCATCCACGTGCTTGGCATTGGCAGTGGTTTCGATGGATGGCCAAAAGGAAAAGTGTCCAGCAGGACCAGTGCTGTTAGCTCAGCTATTTTTGAACAAACTGAAACTGGCTTTTTGCGGAAATTTTCAAGCTTCAAGTTAGGTTTTTTTTGTTCTTAAATAAGGTATTTTCTGCCTCTAAAAAAAATATTCTTAAAAGCCCTTCAAAAGCACAAACTTAAACTTATCATCACGTTGAATTATAATTTACATTCACATATACTGTCATCTAATGTTTCTTTAAAATATCTGGAAATTGTATAACAAAAAGGATTTTACTTTCCCAAGCATAAAACAATTTTTCACAAAAAACTAGATTTTTAGAAAATATGGGAACCAACTTAAGATACATAAATAATATATTGAAAAAATACATATTTTGTTTTACTAAAGTAGATACTTTGCTTGCTGCAAACATTTCAATCTAAAATTCGAGAGTTGGTTACATTTTTTTGAGGGAAAACCCGGGCAGCACTGTCCAAGACGAAGACGACCAACCAACCACCTCAGCCATGAAGCCTCCCATTTGTTCCTCCGCCCCATCTATGATACATATATCTATATCTATCTGCGTGCCATGAAGGAGACCGAAAGCGACGTTGACGACCCGACCATGGACAATGTTCTTGTTGTTGTTCTCGGCCTGCCCGGGACAAAAAAAGTTAGTAGGCAGCACTCCCCACTTCCTACCTCCCACTTCCCACTCCCCACTGTTGTCCCAGTGTATTGGCGGCACCAAACCAGGAGCAACAAACGCACAGTGGTTCCAAGCTGTGCAAATATTTAACTGATTTGATTGACAGCCCCAAAAAAGCGGGGGGCGAGAGAGAAACGGTAAGTACGGAACACACCATCTGTCACATGGAACAATAGCAACTGGAGTTAGTTTAGTTACTTAGGGAATAGTTTTGGCCATTGTGCTCGAAGCCATTCTGTCGATTTGACATCGACTTCGGCCTATATAGAGGGGCTTAAACATTTGCTTAAATGGCCAGAGACTCAATGGATTAAATCAATAAAATCGTAAGGCATTAAGCCAATAATAACTATACCAGATACCAACTTTGGCTTGAGGAGTTTAGCTGCTGTCATTAGAAAATAAGTAGTAATAATAAAGCATAAATTTCAGGGATTTCAAAAGGTTTTCCCCTATTTTTTGAGTAATAATTATCAAGCTGATATTTGCAGAGTATAATTTAGTATAAGGAAAAATTCAATCAACTAAGACCTGTATTTTGTTGTCGTTTTAATGTCCATATGCATATTATTTGCCTTATAATTCCCAAGTAGTTTTTCGCCAACTTTAAATCCATATTTTAACTATAAGTTCTTAGGAATTTCAAAAGGTTTTTCCTATTTTTTGAGTAATAATACTCAAGCTGATATTTCCAGAGGTAGTATAAAGAACTCAATCAATTAAGAACTTTATTTTGTTGTCCATATGCATATTATTTGCCTTATAATTCCCAAGTTGTTTTTCGCCAACACTTTGAACCAGTGTGCATCATCTCATTGACAGCGCAGTTCTGGCCCGCTTTTGTGTATGTGCTTATTACAGTTATTTTTGGAAGCCAACAAACACACACACAGGCACACACGTGCTGTGTAAGCTTTTGTTTGAGCATGTGTGTGTGTGTGTGTACATTTTGAGTTATGTATTCCGAATGTTTTGAATGCTATATATGCAGGTTACATACGAACATCTAACACGGGAGGAGGAGGAGAAGGATATAATAGTATTAACCGCCCAACACTGAACCCTGAACTAAAGCCCAGTTTATCTAGGGTTGGATTGCAGGGACCTTCGCTCCGTTCCCACTTACCGTGTATTGGTATTCTATCGTCGGGACTAGACATTTTGCATATGGAATTGGGGGAGGGCGGAACCTGCAACAAATCAGAAAATCAAATTAAACAATATTCCACAAAAATCAAGTTAAAATGTGAATTTTTAAAAGGATTTTTTGATTAAATTACATTCTATTAAGGTTGTTGTGTATCAATTGAAGCTTCCGAAAACCCAAACATAAGCCTCTAAAATAGAGTATTATCATAAGGGGTAAGCAAAAAGGACACTTTCAACTTGTTTTGAACGAAAATTAAGTCTTTCATCATGAAAAAGAAAAAAGAATCATGATTCTTTGACATTTTCAAGTTCAAGGAACGAAAGCATCCATTTTCACCTTCTATTTATTATTATTTACATTTATAAACATGGTTTTTGAAAACAATAAGTTCTTGCAGTAAAAATATTAATTAGACGACTAACATTTTTGCTTAAACTTGTTGCTTATTTTTACTGAAAGATTAACACTATCTGGACCCTGGGGCTTTTTTCTGACTCATTCCAACAAGAATCACAATCATAGGAAATACCCAACACTTCCTTCAACAAAACAAAAAATATACAAAAAGTTGCACATAA
Organism: Drosophila tsacasi; assembly: GCA_018904565.1. NCBI lineage: Eukaryota > Metazoa > Arthropoda > Insecta > Diptera > Drosophilidae > Drosophila > Drosophila tsacasi. The sequence goes on from JAEIHY010011153.1 coordinate 12,041, forward strand.
ATATAAATGCATGTTCCTTATATTTCTTTTGTTACTTTAAGCGAAATTTCATTCAAAATAATTCACAAAAACAGATAAACGACATACAAAACAATCCCCAAAACAAGTGAATTTTACTTGCTGCTGATAAGAGAAGAATTTTTGGAAAATTTTCCTTGTCATTTTCGGAATTCCGATAATGCAGCACAAACTCTCTTGTTTGTTTCTCTTTCGATTTGTTTACAGTCGGGCGAAAATATGATGATAGGAGGGGACTTGGCTTCACTGATCGGAAATAATTTGAATTTGAATATTTTGTGTATAATTTATTTTTTGCTCTTTTTGTTTTCGGTTTTGTTGGTCTGCTGACTCAGGTGCGCCTTTGCGGAGGAGGAGTGGCCGTAAAACGATAACGAGTTGCCCCATTGACCTTCACACACACCACACACCACACACACACACATGTGAAGCACAAAACAATTTCCGTTCACTAATTACACCAGCAAATAGAATAAAAGCAGCCCCGAAACCCGAATCAAACAACAAAAAATGAGGACAGAGGGGGGGGGGCAGAAAGAACAGGGATGGCTGAAATTGCATTGTAAATAAATTACCGTTAAATCGTTTCCAATTAAGGCCAAAACCGATCGGCCATGTTCATAAATAATTCAAGCAATTAATTCAAAGGAAGATCAGGGGGAGAAGCGCTCAAAGGACATTGCAACAAGCAAGAAGATGGGACAAAAAAATATGTCAAGTTCACTCTGGGAAAGTTGACTTAAACAAGTAATTCTCTTAATTACTCTTGTGCAAATAAATACGAGGGTCGTTTGATAAGTCCGTGACTTTTTGAATAAAATATATTTTTTTCGT
>JAEIHY010011163.1:0-29051 GCA_018904565.1 Drosophila tsacasi
CTTTAATTTTTAAATATTTTCCCTTTATTATAGGAAATCAATTGGTCACCGGAGTTATGCCAGCAGTTTCTCTGGCAATTCCTGGAGCAAGTCCGAGAGATCATGAGGAAAGTGGACGACTATGGCACCATCTACGAGTTCAATTATATGGCCCAGACGAGGTGCATATATTGGAACAAGGGCACTGGCCAAAGGCTTAGCTTTATACCCGAATGGTATCGTCGCATATTGGAGGGTAAAGAATGATCTGATCGGTACTTACTTGTCGATTTCTCTGAGCTCCAGTTTGGCTTGTTAGCTCCTCAGTAAGACTCCACTCTCTTGCCTCAATTTCCGCCTGTAATCTGCTTGTTTTCAAGTCTACCCCCGGGGCACTCGGCAATTTCTGCTTCACGAAATTGCCACTAAATCAAAAAGTAAAAAAAAACCGCCACAGACACCTACACTTCGGTCTCGGACGGGTCTGGTTTGGGGCTCTTTTCCGCTGTGCGTGCCTCTCCCAATTGGGATTGGACCCGGGCCAAGGAGATCCCGCACCCAGACCGAGCTTAAAACATTGATAAATAACTAAATAATAGAATAAACAGCTGGCAGAAAGGTGTTAAAGCTTAAAGTTTGAACTGGCAACGACTAACGTAATGCTCTATTTATTTATTTATTTTTACATCTCTTAATTATATTAATAAAGGTATTTAAATATATATTATACAATATTAAATTATTATGTAATTATTATAATAAAATATTAAACAAGATTTTTAAATTATTTTAAAAATAAAAAGCTTTACATTACATTACATTAATTTAATTTATGTATTTAAAAACAAAAATAAGTCAGCATAATAAAAAGTAAGTAAACATGTTCTCAACAAGCATATACAAACTTTCTAGACTCTTAAATTCCTAATTAAAATTGTAAAAGCTTCTCTGCTAGGGTATAAAAATATATTAAAAAATATTAAGCTTCCAAATTTATTTCCTAAATTGTTAATAACCCCCGAAAGTGTATTAAAAAGGCAGCTTTAAAAATAATGTCCATCCTCGAGTGCAGTTAAAATTCGCGCGGCCCCAAATTGGCTTTTGTGGTAAAAATATTTTTTTTTGCTCCTCCTTTCTGGCCAGGCGTAAATTCGATGCAATTGAGCGAAGTTTCGGTTTTATTTTTTTTTTTTTGCAGACCAGCCGCAGGTTAGAAATGTTTATTGGGGCGTTAAATTGTTTGATTGAATATTAGTGAGAGCGATGCCGCCGCATTTGAGGTCCATGTGAGCCGGCTTTCCGGGTCAGACAGTAATGGCGTCATAAACATAGCACATATAGTATATTTCGATTCAGACAACATAATGATTCTTTAAGCCATTCCAGCTGCGGCCAAGGCCTTTAACACCACATTGGTCATTGCCAGGACGCCGAGGAGTAAGGACACTAGAATTTTCTCCGTCACTATAAGAGCCGCATTGGCTATATTTGCAGCAGGCTAGTATATTTCTCAAGTTTAAACTCTGAGCTCTTTTGGTTATTTTATAAAATAGTGGTTATATTACCTGCAGGAACGTCACAATCACGGCGAGGGTATGCTGGGTTATAACCACGCTGAGGCCAATACAAAGGATCATCCCCATGATGGTGATCAGGGTCAGGGCCTCCACAAGTTTCACCGCTACGGGCATTTCTCCGAGCTTTTTTTTCGGGGCCCACGTCCAAAGAATAGTTTGAAATTTTGAATTTGTCTTAAAAATGGAAATGGAAATACTGACGCCTTGATCAGGGCAACTGCCTGTTAAAAGGTTTTATATATATTTATTTTTCAGAGTACAAACGCATTATAACTTCTGTACAAATTGTTTATTTTCCATTTAGAGAGAAACGATTCTGTGTTATGATCCCATTTAGATATATCACTTATAAGCCGCCATACAAATTATAGTTTTTCAATCATGTTCTCTTCTTTTTTTTCCCCTTTACACGCGACATTTTCCAATTACGCGATGCAAATGCAATTTGTCTGGACTGCGTGCAATTTAGGCTCCAGCCATAAAGCCCTGCCACGCCCTACCTTTTTTATGGGCGTAGGGTCCTGGTTGCATGTGTGTGTGTTGTCTGGCGGCATAGATTGCTTTGAATTATGGCACTAAATGGCTAGACATGTTACATAATTCATTTAGTGTCTGCACGGGGACAAATTCCAATGATATGCAGCAGATGTGTGCCGCCTCGAAACAATGGAGCTTTGGATTTATTTATTATTTTTCTAGACTTCACAAAATTCAATTAGCTGCAAAGGAAAAAATTTGTATTGATTTTTATGTGAGCATTTTGGGCTTGAAAAAACCCGCTAGCTTCATATTAAATCCCAAGATAAATATTTGCACACGTTGTCTGGGTAGACAGACAGCAAAATAAGCGAAAACTTCGACTTGCAAATCCCTGGCAAGGACCAGGCCTTAGGGGAAGGCTAAGACGAAATTAAAATAAAATAAAATGATACAGTAGCAAATGTAGCTACTTCACAAGGATGGACTTAGACTTTATGACTTGCAATATTTACTTCTTGTACTTTATTTGCTCTGAGAAAAAATGTGAGAGTTCGGGAAACTGTGGAAATATCTAAGGAAAATATTGAGTAAGACTGAGATAAATTTTTGAAAAATTGAAATAATAATCTCTAGTCTTTTAAGTATAAATATGTGTTACAGACATTGGCCTTTCTTTTCCTTTAAAAATAATTTGTATCCATATTTTTTAATTTTATTTCCATATCCCATAAATTGTTTAAAGCCAGTAAAGCGGAAATTGAAGGAAATTGAAGACCGGAAAGGCCACCTGTTAGGGGAATACAATATATCAAAAAACACGTTCGCTGTGATATCGAGTGCTGGCCATTCAATTGGCCATAAACTGTCGCCAGCTTGCCAGGAAGTGCCAACGTATTTGAACGCTTCAATAAATCATTTTTACAATTCACAAGCAATATTTCAATATTTCTAGGGAACTTTAAAGACTTCTCTTACTAAAGAAGTAAAGAAAACGCTGCTAATTTGTAATTTTAAAGGCTGTAGAGTCTATATTTTTTTAGGTTACCCAGACAATGAAATAATTTCTTATTCAGCCAACGAAATGTGTTCGCAAAGCTCATTATGATTCGCCACGAGAAGCGAGGAGCAATTTTCCCAAAGTCCTGCGACTAGAGTCTGGCCCCATTGTGAGTCCATGTCTCTCTGTTGTTTTTATTCCTTTGATTTCATTATTATTTGTATTGCTTTGGACTGTGTTTTTTTTTCTGTGTCCAACTGACTGAGTTTGAGCCAAGGCAAAAGGCGCATTTTAATTTTATTATTTCTGTTTCCGAAAGAAAAATCCATTGGAATTCGCATAAAAAAGGGTATACCAGCCTGATTGTGAGAGCTTTTTTTCTATGGCTTGTTTTTCTTTTTTTTTTTCTTTTTTTCTGCGCTTTTTGGCACATTTTCAAGGCAGCCATAGACACACGCCCCACTTGCCACATTTTTTATACAATTTCAGTTTTTATTTCTCCCTTTGCTTTGCATTCTTCGCGTTCTTATTAAGAATTAATAATCTTTTTTTTTGTTCTTTTTTTCTGCCATAAGCTAGCTACAAATTTGGCATTTTATATTTTTTACGATTTCTTTTCGCCAGAGAGGAGGGGGCAGGGGTCTTGCCGCCCATGAATCATGGTTATGCCGGCTATAATTTAGTTTTAATAGCATTTTCGGGTGACATTTATGCTGTCAGCGCGTCATCCAATTTTATTAATGTCCGAAATGAGCCTCTGTTGCCTATACTTATGTGTGATACGACTGTATGATATCATTATGAAAAGATTTAATGGTCTTAGCTGCTTGTCTTTGCTCTAAATTAAGTTATGAGTGTAATTGGGAGAAGAAGTTTTTAAAAATCTATAGGAAAGCCAAGATACTTAGGCTATTAGTACTGTTTTTTAAAGATAATAAAAGGAGAAGGAATACTATGTCTTATTTGGCTTTAAATTACATAGAATTAAGTATATTTTAAAACGATTTCTGCTTCGATTATATATAAAAATCAGTCAGTTTTCTTAGCATGGCTTAAATACATTTTTGTTAAATATACAACGATTGCAGAAAAATATTAAAATATACATTCGATATTTTAATAAAGTTTAATATTTTACACTTAAGTCCCACAAAATCTATATTTTAACCACCTAAACACTGCTCATAATACCTTTATTTATAGCCACTCTCTAAACCATTTTTCCCTTTTAATTTACTACCACACTAACTCAAGAAACCAACTAACTCTTAACTAAGTACCAAACCCTGTTGTTTAGCCATTATATTACCAGCTAAGCCCTAACTATATACTCTCCTTATTATTCCCATTCATTTTTTTCCGCTCATTTGCAATTTCCCAAGTCGCAACTCCATTTTAATGAGTCGCCACAAGGCAAGCTGCAGCGCGAACCTAATCATCTCTGGGCTCACTTAAGTAATAAAGCAATTTACCGCCTTTCAATATCCCTTAACCATTTTTTATCTTTTCATCCGTTCTGGGAGAACAGCCTCCACTGCCAGGATACCCCGGGGCCTGGGTAGCTCCCACACAAATTATTTTCCCGCTGGTTTCAACTTTGTCGGTGTGTGTGCTCTTTTTTGTTTTTTGTTTTTTTTTGTTCCATCTCCTCCTTGGCTCTGCCATTTTATTGTTGGCCAAAAGGAGGCGACTTGTCGCCTCACGTTGCCGTTTTTATGTCCCAGAAGGAGTAACTGGCAGAGGATCAGGAGTCGCCAGGAGTTGCGTTTGATTTTAGTGCCGGGATTGGCAAAGGCTGAGCCGACTTTTGTCCTGTTCCTGTTACTGGTTCGGGCTGTGGTTCTGGTCTTCTGGTTCTGTATGTAATGATTTTATTACACGATTTTCTATCGAATTTTATTACCTTGGTGCATGATGGTGGCGCTGCTGCAGGATTCCAGTGTCCATGCGGCATGTGGCATGTCCTTTATGCCCTTTTTAGTCCCGCCGGCAGCCATCGAAACGGAATTTACGCACTCATAAAATTTACGCTCCCTTCCCCCCTTTTTGAATTGTGTGGGAATATCTCGGGAGATGCTGCCCTGGCCCCGCTCTCTGCCCATAATAATTCAATATCATAAAACGTTTATCCAATTAATTTCCCCTGGCCAATATTTATGATTGGTTCGTGCAGCTGGCCGCTCTATATGGCTGAATATTTACATGTTGGACCGCATAAACATATTTGCTGTGCCATAGTAATGCATCCGACGTGGGTTATGGAGATATATTCGAATATTCGTGGGTGTGAATATTGATAGAAATAGATTTTTATTGGATTTCGATTTTTATTGGTTATATAGTAGTGGGAAAATAAAGGCCTAACGTGACTGGCACAATAATTTGTAATTAAAACTAGTCTGGGTTGAACAATGAACTTGATAAATAATTAATTAACATAGGTTCTAGAGAACTGTTTGAGGAATTATTTTGTGGTGTATTCAATATAAATATTTAGTAAATTTAGAAGTGTTTTATAATTCTTTTTAATTAAAGAGATTGAAGCTTTTCTATTCTTTTATATTCCTTAAATACAGAAGCTTAAATTTAAGTTAAGTTTCCACTTCAATACTAACCAATTATCTTTAAAAAATTAATTAAATTGAATGCCTCTAAGCTAAGTCATTATATATCCTAACCTTTAATTGATCAATCTTCCCCAATGTTCTGACCCTAACAACGGGCTGTCATTCATCCATCAGAATGAGAGACCTGAATAGACAATTACCGGGGGTTTGATCTACATTGATCTTGAAAATCTATCCAGCAAATGTATGGGGATGGAGGCACGCTTCAATGGCTACCGATTTCAATTTCGTTTTCGATTTCCCTGTGTCTATACACATACTATACCTATCTGCCTGTATAGCTGACCTAATCGAGTTTGATTTCCAATTACGATTATGCGGCCTGCCACTTTTGCTAATGAGCTGCCCACACGAGCTGTTATTTTTACTGATTTACTTTGTTTTTACTTATATTTTCCTAAATTTATTGTTGTTTTTCGCTTTTGGTTTTCCCTGGCATTGGTTTCAGTGTCAAGTTCATGTTTTCCATGTGGCATGCAACGTTTCCAGTGGCTGCATGCCAACAAACTAATGGGCTTCCCCCAACGATGACGCTGACAATGTTATTTTGCTGTTAAATTCCGAAACATCAGATTCACATGTGGGTCGTGTTCAGTCACAGACGAAATTATGGCTTCGTTTTCCATATTTTCATACCCATTTTTGGGATTTTGCAATGCATTATTGGGAGGCGGGATGGGGAGAGGAGAAGCAGTTCAGGGTTCAAGCAAATCTCTCTCATTAAATGTTTGTAATGGGTGTGAGAAATATTTTATAATGGTTTATTGTTGGATGTGATGATAAACCAGATGGGTTACGGCTTCCTTTTCGCATTTGTTTATAGAGCAATATTTGTGAGATGGCCTTCGTAAAGCACAGAGAGAAATAAATAAATAAATAAACCTACCCATAACTAGAGTAAAATTATAATATTTGTTATAAATCTTTTATTGAAACAGAAAATTTTCGAGTAGGTTAAAACCTTTAGAAATTATTTTAAAGAATGTCGATATAAGTAATTATATTAAGAAATATTTGTATAAATGTTTTGGCCTTTCAAAAACACTGCAATAAATTGAAATGAACATTAATTTTTGTTATTAAGACTTATTACTACTATTAGGATAAGCAATATTGCATATATTTTTAAAGTGTTAAAAATCTCTCGATATTCATCTAGGTTTAGTTTGTTATCTTTTCCTAGGTCTTAAATTTAACTTTTTTGCATTATAAATAAAATTTTTTTAGCCCCCTTTTTTCGTCAGGTGTATTAGAGCAATGTCAGTGCTGCCTCAAAATGAAAAACCCATTAAGTGACATGCATACGTGCGGGAAATAGATTCAGCTCTCTGACTATATCCGACATCGTATCTCCAGAGCTCACTCTCGGCTTTTGGCTTTTCGAAAAAAATATATCGTTGAGATTCCGCCCTCGTGGAGGCGCCCCAATGACGTCAGTTGAGCGAGCTTCTGAAGCGCAACAAGCGCAATATATATCTGAATATATCTGAATATGTAGCTAACAAGCCACCTACCTAACTATGTATCTTTGTATCTGTATCTGGCCGGTAATAGTTCATAGTTAAATGATTTTGTTTATTCAAAGCTTCAGTTCTCGAGCGAACGCCGAGGCGGGCAGTCAAAGATCAATAGGATCTCTTCGATATGATAGGGCTACAATTTTGGTTAACTATATTCCTCCTGTATATGACGGAGGCTGTGGTCCAGCACAGATCCTTGGAGGATGCCAGGCTGGAGAGACAGCGGCTGGTGCATAGATACAGCAAGGTCCTGAACAAGGAAGAGGGTGCCATACGTCTTGTAGGAGGAGATAACGAGTATGAAGGTGAGTTAAAAGATTTAATTATATTTTTTTAAATTACTTTATATTGTTTATTATATTTATTCCATACAGGCAACATCGAAGTCCTTCACAATGGGAAATGGGGCGCTGTCTGCGATGACGAGTGGGATGCCGCCGAAGGCCATATTGTGTGCCGGCAACTGGGCTTTCCTGGCATGAGGCGTTACACCAGAAGTGGCTACTTTGGTTCCGCCCGGCGTCGCTTTTGGATGGACAACCTATTCTGCGAGGGCCACGAACAGGAGCTGGTCAACTGTCATTTCGAGGGCTGGGGCGAGAATGACTGTGAGCCTGGAGAGGCAGCGGGCGTGGTGTGTTATCCCCCGGAAAATGCCCTAGCCCCCCTGCCTGTACCCATTCTCCGAGATGAGGATCTGCCCAAGTATCCCATCCACTCCCGATCCCGCTTGTATGTGAGATTGCGAGGTGGTAGAAGCCGCATCGAGGGCCGGGTCGAGGTCAGCCTGGATGGCGGTCGCTGGGGCAGTGTCTGTGCCGATGGCTGGTCCCTTCTCGAAGCCAATGTCGTGTGCCGCCAGATGGGGCTGGGCTATGCCAGTGAGGCCTTCCAGACGGACTTTTTTGGTGGAGCAAATGCCTCGCAACCTGCCCTGAGTGGCACCGAGTGTTATGGCAATGAGACGGAGTTGGCAGACTGCCTGCATCATGATGCTGCCAGGGGTATAGTAAGTTGTCATGGGAATAGACAGCATGTGGCAGCCGTGATCTGTGATTATTTGTCACCCGATTTGGTGGTGGATTACCTGGAGATAGAGCAAACTGCCCATCTGGAGGATCGACCTATGCTACTCATGCAGTGCGCCATGGAGGAGAATTGTGTGGCCAATGAGGCCTATCAGATCCAGCGAGATGATCCCCATTGGCGGTATAGATCGAGGAGGTTACTGAAGTTTACAGCGGCGGCCATCAATGCAGGTAGTGCGGATTTTCGGCCATTTAAGGAGAAGAGCCAATGGGAGTGGCACATGTGTCATATGTAAGTGTGCAAAAAATGAGTTTTTATGAATATTTCATCAGATTTTATAAGTTTAAAAATATTTAAACTATATTTCCAGGCACTTTCACAGCATGGAGGTCTTTGCCACATTCGACATCTTCGATTTGAGTGGGCGCAAGGTGGCCCAAGGACACAAGGCCTCCTTTTGTCTGGAGGACAGCAATTGCCTGCCAGGTGTGCCCAAAAAATATAGCTGTGCCAACTATGGGGATCAGGGTAAATATTTTATCATTAAATTATACCTAAAATACATTTAAAATATTGTAAAAATTAATTCCATTTCCAGGCATTTCCATCAACTGCTCGGATGTCTATCTGTACAATCTGGACTGCCAATGGGTGGATATAACCGATCTAAGACCTGGTTCCTATACCCTCAAAATAGCCATTAACCCAGAGTTCAAGGTGGCTGAGATGAATTATGATAATAATGCTGCCATTTGCGATTTAATATACACTGAGAACCTTGCCAGAGTGCAAAACTGTCAGCTGGCAAGACCTTAAAAGGAAGAGAAAACTAAACAATAGATACGAAAATCCAAGGAAAATAGGTTTATGTGTAGGGGAACCAAATCGAAAAAAGTGCCAAAAACTATGATTAACCAAAGGGAGCTTGTACATTATCTATACAAATTTTATAACTATTATTTCTTTAATTTTAACCTTTAATTAAACGCAAACTTAACTCAAAAGGTCTTCTTGGGCGGTGAACTTGAAAGTCATTGGGGTGTGTGAATATATATGTATATAGTTAGTGAGTGACATGGAGACCCTGAGTTTTTTTTGCCGGAACCAACCAACCATTTATTAAGTGTCAATAGTGGGGCATGTATATACCAGAGGTGTTGAAGCGGAACTACAGGTGATATAAGTTCAAATAAGATAAGGAAACTAGACTTGGGCTGAGTTAAAAAAATAAATAGAAGATGTGGGCTAATTAGGTACACAGAAAAGCTTCAAAATAAAATGTTTTTATTAAAAGGTTAGGGGGAACTTACTTAAAAACGAATTACAATAAACTAAGGGTAAGAAGTTTTATCCAAGTTAAATATTAAATAAAGCCCTTCAGAAATTTTTAAATAATATATAGAAAATAAAACCATTTATATAAAAACCCTTTAAACCCTTATAACCACATTTATCTTAACCCTTTAACCTCTAGTTTATATTTATTACAATTTCCCACTATCTTAGTCACCCTTTTAGTTATTGATTACTCCACTCTTAGCTAAGAAAAGCCCTTGACAGCCCCACCAAACCCACTCATCAATATAGAAGCTGCCAAAGGACTTAACCCCTTCGAAATGAGTTCAAAAATGCAAATACATTTCAAGTTAAACTAAACAAGAGAAAGGAACTGGGAAAGAACGTCTTCAGATTGATTGATTGCGAAAAGAGTAGCCGGAGAACTCCTCCAAAAACCCCTAAAATTTAATTAACATAAGCGGTTTATGCGGCTCTAGGAGTAGAGGGGAATGTGAAGTGGTCTGAAGCTAAACAAAAAGCTTTTAATTTGTATTTCGTTGGGAGATTAACGAATCAATCAAAGTGGTTGGATTTCCAAGAGGTGTCGGGCAATAACTTTGAGGAAAGCGCACTCAACTATCGTCAAATCAGTCAAAGTCCAGCTTCCAAGGAAGCTAAAATTCAGCAAAAAATAAGCGATAACTCGGCCGAAAGCAGTCAAGTGTTAGAAAGGAGAGGAGCTCGCTATCAGACACGTGCACACACATGGACCCACACTCAGGGGTAGTCCCACACCCAGGTCCAGCCCCCACCAAGTCCACGCAGATCAGAGAGCGAAGGGAGACAAACAAGCATATAAATAATTGAAATGTTCACTCACTGACCCCCAGCTCAACACTATGCTACACTGAGCAGAAAAATCATTAACAATTTTGAGTAAAAATATTATATATTTATATATGGAAACATAATTTATTACATTTACCCTTGCCGGTCATTAAATTTGCTTATACATTCACAAGAACTCATTCCAGACCCTATAAATCATATATATTATTTATCAGCATCAAGAGGCAAATCAATTTGGACATGTTTGGAAAAAAACAATTTTTACTACATTTTTCAAAATTCTATAATATTAATTTTTTTTAAATTAAAATTTATTCAGTAAATTTGATAAGCTAATACAAACAAATATAGCACAGCTTTCCGATTTGAAATTATTAAATTATTGGCTTAGTTATAATCTTTTTAACTAAAAATGTTTATTTATTTCAAAGCTAATTATTCCCAAATGAAATTTTCCTAATAAACCTTAATTAAAAATTAAATATAAAAGAAATTCCTTAAAAAATTCTCTCACTGCACTGCTATCTCCTCTTTTCGCTTTCTCCAGAGACTCCAGATAGTTTGGGAAAATTGCAGCACTTTCTGACTGGCTGGTGGGTGTGGCCAGCGGTGGAAGTGGTGGTGCGGATGACCCTTAGTCCCTGGCATTAAGCAATCAAACGTTTGATTTTCATTTATCGTGTAATCAAGCGTAAAAATAGCTTCGTGACCAAAGTGACTCATCATCGTCATCATCGGACGCAGGCTCATGCCGCCGCTGTCATGTGTGTGCACGTGTGAGGTCCTGTGAGATCCTGCAGGCTCTGACCACTTATGTATGGCTGATGTGCTGATGACATTACGACCATTTGATTGCTCCATCCATCACTTCAGATAAAAAAGAGAAGAGAAAGCCCAGCCTAAGCCTCCAACTGTGGGGATTTTCACTTGCCAGTGCCGACAATTAACCCATTAGTACAAACACACGCACACCGTCTGTATTACCTTTACCGCTTCATTGCGCTTCGAATTAATTGTAATTAAATATTAAAATGAATTTAACATTTTTAATTAGGCAATTTGCTTTTCATAATAATTAAAACAAATGCGCACACAAACGAGAGTCTCCCTCGTTTCCCCCTGAAAATGATAACAAGCCAAATTTCGCCGTGAAAATGGGTGGAAAATGGTTAGAAATGGTGGTGGAAAATGTGTGGTACAGGGGTATGGTTAGCTATCACCAGAGTTTTGTGCACAAGGACACTCTCGCATTTCGTGTGAGGAGGATGACTGCTCGCCGGCGTCTAATGAGTTTAGTCCCAATTAGCCGCATTTAAAATTCAAAATCTTGGCCAAAGTGTCGGTGGCTACGCGAAAAAAACAACACATGATACAGCAAAGACTGGCCAAAAAGGGTGGTAGTTTCAACTGGAAAGGGTGGAAAACAGAGGGAAATTGAGAGGGTTATGTGTGGGAAATATTTTAGTATTTTTGAGGTGGATTTAGTTGTCTTTAAACATTTAAACGGTCTATGGAGACTGTTTTAATGGTTTTAAACTTAAACGTATATATTTTAAATTGAAGATATTGTATATAAGCAAATATAAAATTATTTTATTATAATTATTTTAAAATTGTACTGAAACGGAAAATAGTTAAAATTAATATCTACATATATGTACACGGGTGAACGGGTGGAGAGCCGCGGACAGATTGATGCTGCTGCAGCGAGTCGCCTCTATTTATAGGCGCGAGAGATGAATAGAGATTACGATAGATTGAGAGAGAGAGGTAGGGAGATTGAGAATAAGTTGCCGCTCACAGACAAAGGCTGCTGCGGCGAGGCGCCTCTATTAATAGATGTGAGAGTAAGATAGAGATTTAGATTGATCGTGGGAGATTGAGAAAAATAGAGAAAGAGATAGAGAGAGATAGATAGATAGATAGAGACATATAGAGTTAGATAGAGGGAGAGATCGATAGATTGAGACATAAACGCAGAGTGAATTAGAGATACATGATAAAGAGAGATAGAGCTAGAGCTTGCGAAAGATATTGAGATAACGAGAAATTGGCAGATAAAGTAATAAACTCTGAGAAATAGGTAGACAAAGATATATATAAAAAATGTATTATTGTTTCTTTATTAAATTGAGTCTAACTAATGTCCCGTCAATAGACTAAGGACAACGCTAAGAAAAATAAGTACACGAAAAATTGGTCTTATCTTATTCAATGGATCTCAGCCTAAAATGCAATTTAGGTGGTAAAAATCTCACACGTACTGCTCTTTTGTTTACATAAGTTTGGGAGCAAGATCGCTAGGGATATTGAGTGTATCAATAATTATTAATCTCAAATTATAATTTGAGAGTGAGAGTGCCACTTCGGATGTGGATTACTTACATTGAAGTTATATAAAAAAATAAAATGTTCAGGAATTGTAATTTATATAAATTTTTTTTAAGGCCTGGTAAATATTTTCAATATATTCCCTAAAATAATATTAAACTATTTCTTGATTTATGGTTACTCTAAGAATTTTTACATTCAGCATATTAATTTATGGAAAATCAAAAAACTTTTAAATTAAATCCCAAATCGTTCTAGCAATTTATCGCATAAAATAATCTGCAATAACCAACAGATAATTGCCACACCTAAAAGTATTCCCAACTCCAACAAATAAAAGTCTTTTGCTGTATATCCTGCCACAGAGGAACTACTTAAACTAAATTAACACTCATCGAAAATGACTTTAAAAACTGTCATAAAACTGCAATCGGGGCTAAAGGACACAAAAGCCTGGCTAAATGCAATATACAAATGCCAAATGCTGAGGGAAATGGTAGTGAAAAATGGTAGGGGGGTGGAGTTCCTTAAACGCAGCACTTTGCCAGCAACAATTTCATTTGTCGTCCGAGCTGGGATTCCGTAGCTCGGACTCCCGAGGACATCGATTCTCGACTGCACACTTGGCCATATGTGTGTCACTTTGACCCCCTTTTTGCCTCAGCAATGCCATGTCGTTTTAGCTGAAAATTGCACAAAATTGTTTTCTGTTTCGTTTCGTTTTGGATCCTCGTAGCTGCTGCTTTCATTGGAAATGTGCATTTAAAATTTATTGCAGTCACAAGCACAAAATTAACTGCATATCTGTGGGCGGGAGCAGCACTGCCACTGTCGACTGCTGACAATTGAAATAACAATTTGCTCGGAAATGAAGTCACCCGGGGGAGTGACTCCGATTTCGATTGAATTTGCAGGCTGACCAACATTTTGTAAACATTTGCCTCTCGGCCAGAAAATTCTGTGTTCCGAAAAATTTTCAAATCTCCGTTGATGTGTGGCAATTATCGGGTTGCAACAGGAGAGAGAATAGTGGTCACTACATACTGTCTTAGGGGTCTTTAAATTAAAAACTGAAATATTAAATATAAAAAAAACCATTTTAAATATATTTATTTTAGTTAAATATTAACAAAATAAATTAGAAATGTTGTTAACATATTTTTTGTTTATGATTTTTAAAAGCAGGACTGTCAAATAATTTTTTAACATTTTTAAGAGCTGGGTTGCAATAAACAATTTTGTTGGGATATAAATTGATTTAAAATAGAACAACAAAATAGATTCAAATATTTAACTGTCTACTTAATAAACGGAGACATTCAAAATTTATTGAAAAGGTGCCTAAATGGTGGCAGCAAAATCATATGCAAATAAATAACTTTATTGTCTACTTTTGGCTAAGATTTAAATTGATTTCAAACATAAACTAATATTGTAATCTCTTTAAAATAACACAAAATATAAATTAAATACCATATAAAGTTGAAAAAAATCCAAATTGTATTATTTAACTAAGTTGTACCTTAAATAAGGCATATCCTTGAACTCCACATACCCCTCAACAGACAAATCCCCTAAAAGTTAAAACATTTCGAGGGACTCTTTGCACCATCATTAGCATCTAATTCATCTGGCTTTCGGTGAGATAAAATGTATGTCAGAAAATGTGTGTGGGAAAATGTGAAAAATGTGAAAACGCCTTCGTTTGACATGCCCTTATCAAATACTTTATCGGGGCCTTGGAAGACTTTCCGTCTTTGATTCGTTGCCGCTGGCAAGTTTCCTGTTCTGGCTCTTGATTACACAGGACCAGAACCCTCCTCCTTCTGCTCTTCCTCCTCCTCCTCCTCCTGACATCCGCACCACTTGACATATTCATACATATATATTTTTAAGCTCACCCACGGAAGTCAAACGCATTGAAATGTGACTACCAGTCACATTCGCAGTCACAGTTCACGCCCACTCACGCGAAGCCAAACAGCACCGCAGGGACCCATATATCAAAAATCAACAGCTGCCGAGATGAGGAAAGGAATAAAAAATGGTAGCAGCAACAAAAAATACAACAAAATACGCGCACACTCACATGTGACAAAAGATAAACACAAGAAGAAACATTCTAAAATCAACAACAACAAGAAATGAGACTGAAAAAAACGAAACCAACGAATTCAACGCGGAATGGAGCAGGGTTTGGGTTTGGGTTCGGGTTCGGGGAAAACTTTCATGCTGGCGACATTTAAACATGGCAGCGAAGCCGATAAGAATGCAAATGAAACGACCAGAGAGGGGCAGGGCTGGTGTGGGAAATTGGGTTGGAAAACCTAGGGAAAATGGTAACAAAAACAAGAAAGGAAGCTAACTTCGGCAAGCCGAAATTTAAATACCACTAGCTGTAAGTATTTATAACTTTGTATATTTAAGAATTGGCCATGGCTTAATGTATTTTTAGCTTAGTTATTATATTTTTAAGCTTGAATTTCCCCAAAAATTATCTTATAAAATGATAGACAAATATTTAAGTTTTAATTCTCCTCTCGGGCTTTTAGAATATCTGCCGGAAGCGCAGAACTCAGTGAAGGAGTCATTTCTGACAACTAAAAAAAATATATTCTGATTAGCATCGACAGCCGAGTCGATCTAGCCATGTTTAGTAGAATACAATTTTTTTTAATTTTTTCGATATTTTTAAGGGTTTATTGTTAATCAAGAATATATGTATATACTTTTCAGGGTCGGAAATGTCTCCTTCACTGCGTTGCAAACTTCAGACGAAAATTATAATACCCTGCAAGGGTATAAAAAAGGAGGAGGACGTCGCCCCGAAGGCAGAAGCAGCTGGCATATGAGCGAAGCAATCTTAATTGCGGTTCAAAAGGCCAAGCGAGCTGCGGCAGGAAATATAAAATCTGAAGGCGAAAAATGGTACATTGCATATGGTTAGCCAGGAAAATTAAGGCTTAAATATGCAAAGTAAATATCAGTTAGAAAAGTTAAATTATTTGAAGTTTGTATGGAAAATATAAAGAATAAAGTGTAGAATTTATGTTAAAATGTGAAGTGGAAGTATGGACAATAAAGATTTTATTAATCACTAAAAGAGAATTTTTTATGACGACAATAAAGCAAAAGTAAATATCTATTCATTTGAAAATATCTTAATATGAGAATAAAATAAATTTTTTATAATTGAAAGTAATCAGAATACTAAGAAAACAGTAAAGAGGAAGCAGTGCCAAATAAATATTTAATATTTGTTATTAATAAGTATAAATTTGTTGATATTTTTATATGACGACTAAAGCCACAAAATAACAATTTTAAAAAATAAAAAAAATGTTGATTAAAGAAAGTGTAGGAAATAAACTAGAAATATATAAAACCATGTTTCTTTGGAGATTTGGCTTAAATGTAATTTTTAGCTCATAATAATTTAAGTTAAACACCCTCACAAAGTAAAAAATAAAATTTTAAATTCCGGTTTTAATATAGACCCCTAATTCAGTTCAAAGATGTCTCTATAATCATCCAAAATAAGTATTCCATCAGCCCAACCCAAAACCAAACCAGCATAAAAAAAACAAAAAAGACAGCCAAAAGTCAACCGCTAAACGGATAGCAGATACAAATCCATCCGTATACAAGTTACACCCGCTTAAGATACAATTTTCGCATTGTTAGAGATACACAACAACAAACCCAACAAAAAAAAAAAAAGGAAACGCGACAAGCAACAAAAAATGCGGGTAAAATGTGACCAAAATGCTCAAAAAGGGACACCCGGAAAACCCCGGGAAAATCGTGGAGTGAGGACAAACGAAATGACAAACTCTTAACCCGTGAAAGCCCCGCCCGATCTCACCTTGTTGGGTTGGAAGGAAGCTTTGCCGTTGACAAAAAGTTTTTAACACGCATACGCCGCGTTGCCGGCGACGCCAACTTTGCGGCATTTCATTGCATACTTTCTGGCGTTCTGGCAGTGCGCGGTGTCTGCTGCTTGTTATTTTTGCTCTCTCTTATGAATTATTCGAATTTTATGCGACAAATCACCTGCGAAATATAAATTCCTAGCGCCTGGCATCGAGCACCCCCGGGGTTTTCCTCCTTCGTCCTGAATATTTTCCACCGAGCACGTGCTGGTTGGCAAGTGCCACGTTACACCGTTAATCGTTCGTTAATCTGTCGTAAAATTTTCCCTCTGCCAACGACATTTCAGGTTTAGTGGATGTAACTGACAATTGCCTCGGCAGGAAGAAACTTTTTAATCGAAAAAAGATGTGACCTCCTCCGACCGCCGCCCACGTTGTTTTGTAATTAAGTGCGGGGCGTGCTGTGCTTTCCTTTTGCTTTTCAGAAAATCTTTAAATAGCTGAAAATCTGCCCGGGGACTGAAATCCAAAAACTCTTTGTAACTGGATACGGCAAAAGCCTGCAGAGGGGGAAATCTTTCTCCCATTCCCAGAATCGAAACTGAGATTCTTACAGCTGCCTGCCTCCTGGCTTTCTTTGTCAATTGTCAAAGGCTTTTGCCAGCGAAAGAAAAAAAAACGAAAGAATTAATTGCAGACAACAAATGTCGTGTGTGTAACTCAAAGATAAACGCTCTGCACTTATGCAACACCTTTTTTCCGGGGGAGTTGAGTTGAAGAAACACAAACAATTGTACAAGTTCAACATTTGTCACGCGTTCATCAGACAATTCTGCAGGAGAATACACGGAAAGAAATTGTATTTCAATGAATCTTTGTTTGCATAAGAGGTTTTATTTATATTACAAATAAATAATTGTATATTTTTTTAATACAAACCGGAATAATATACAAAATATGTAATTAAAATATTTACAATTAATACTTTCCTTCAAAGAGCTTTAGGTGGCTTCGGCAAGCATCTTCTTCATATTTTTCCAAATTTATTCAGATTTATAACCCATTTATTCCATTTCCATAGTTTCCATTTTTTTCCTCGGTGCATCAAAATTAACAAAGAAACATCAACGTAAAGTCATGAGGAGCTGCCTCGCCTTTGGTCTTTAGTTCGTCTGGCATGTGTGGATATAGTTGTCGTCATTTTAAGCAACTCAAAAGCAAAAGTCCGGGGGCAGGCGACGCCAAGTAAATGCAAGTTGAACGAAAAAATGTTCAACTGTCTCGTCATCAACCTCCTCACTCTCCCAGAGAATACCTCGTACGTTATTCCATTTGAATTTTGATTGTCTGCGTAAAACCAGGCAGCAGGCATATAGGTAGGATATATATATCTTATAGTGCCGAGTGCCGGAGTACAAAGTGTATGTCTATGTCTATGGCTTCGACTTCTTGCCAAGCTGTCACATTTGATACGCCCCTGAGAAAATTCTGAAAGAGAAGTGGAGACGGAGTTGGAGTTGGAGTTCGGATGGGAGTTCTTAGCGAGCGAAATGCTGGCTACCAGGAATTATTTTCTTTTTGGGTAATATTTTGTTGCCGAGCACTGGGAATTTTTTTAGATATTATTTTCCTTATTCAAAATATTTTCTTATATTTGAGTTTCTTGTTTTATTGGGTTTTCTTAAAATAAAAACTTTTAATATGATAGAACATTTAAAAATAATTTAAAATAATCATTTTCCAACTCTTAAAACCATCTAAGACTTAAAAAAGGAAAGGAATCTCAAAGAAATCTTAATTCTAAAAATAAATACCAAATATTTGTATTATTTTTATTTTATTATATTTTAGTATATATATTATTATATTTTAGTTAGATCCCTAACTTAATAGGAATACTTAAATTCACAAAAAAGTACAAATAATTAAATAGAATCATTTTCAAATTCTAAAGATATTATTTACTTTAATAATTAAATAAATCTTTAGGAAAACGTACATTAAAGTGCTCCATAAATATTCTGTCTAAATCTAAAATATTGTATTTTAAAGATTATTTTAATTCTGTTCTAGAAATGGGAATTTGTTGCATTTCCTTCCTTTATTTTCTCAGTGCCTCGGCCAAAACACGGAACAGAATTAATGTTCTCTTGAATACAAAATGCAAAACATAATTAAAGATGCCATGACCATTTTGCAATGAACAACTACGAGTATCTGCATCTGTGCCCGAGTATCTCTGTATCTGTATCTGTGCCTGCATGGGGCTTTTGTCTGCACGAAAATAAAACCAAATTTGTCACAACGCCCCAGACAGGAATACAAAAAAAAAATACAGGAAAATAAGGGGCGTTTCACAGGCAGGTCGTCATAATTCGCGACTAATGAAACACGCGAGACTCCAGCTATATATCCCTCTGCCGATATATGTATGACCTGGCACTGTCTTTGACATTTATGGCCGGCAAACAGAACTTTTATAGCGCTGAAATTAGTGGCGAATTGTGGCAAGTTTGTCTGCGGACTACGACTACCGTGCTGCCGCCTCCCCTTACCACACTTATTGAGTCATAAAAACCCGCGAAAAGGCGGCTTGATTGGAAGGCGACGTGGGAAGGCAAGGCAAGGCGAGACTGTGGGATAAAGTGCAACTAATTTGAGATATATTATCGCAACTGTAGTTTATCTTTGGGCCTGTTTTAATGGCCAACTAATTGCATGCATCTGTGGGCGGCACTTTGGATTGGGGAGGGAGTTCGGCTCGGTATTGAGGATTGGGATTCAGGCTTCAGGGCTCAAAGTTCGGGGTCATGGATGTACTCCACTTTGTATTGTGGCCAATTTTCGCACTTAATTATGAACAGGCTCCCTTCCTGACATCCAAAGTCAATGGAAAATCAAATAAACAGCAAGTGGAAATGCACAGGGGAAAATAAACGCAAGTATAATTCGTGATTTTCCATTAAAATGTATTGGAATTTTAATCCTTTAACATGGTATTTATTCAAATAAAATATTTATTACAACTTTTGTTGATTTTTTAAGAGGTTGGATATCTGAAGAAGGTTCCTAAAAAGTTTCAGAGCTTAAATAATTTCTATCACAAAAAGTTTTCTTTTTTATTTAAACATTAAATTAAAGCCGCAAAATTAAAAATCGAATTAAATATCAAAAAATCCCCTCAAAATTTAATTATAAAATATTTGCTAAGCCGATTTCAGTAACGTTTTCAAATGTAGATCTTTTAATTTTATAATACTTAAGTTCTTCTTTTTTATAGAAGCTATTTTTATTATATCTAATACTTAAATCTAAATAAAGAATTTTATTTCCCGTGCATTAAGCCCCCAAACCCCAGATGTCTGGCCAAACAATAAACGTAAATAAACGTGGCATATATGAAATAATTTCTAGCCCGCGGCGGCGTCTGCTTTAAAATGCATTTTCAATTTGGTTCGAAAAGAGAGTGGAAAACAGGGTAAAATCGGGTGAAAACTGGGGGAAAAAGGACAGCCGCCACTGGGTTTGTCGTCCTTTGTAAACTAATTTGCTTGGAAAATGGCAAACTCGCTCTGGCCCATCTCATATTGGCGGCAGGAAAAAAAAAAAGAGGAGAGGAACGCGAACGCTTTGAGGCCTCTTTGCATAACAAATACACGGACACCCCATGGAACAGTGAGTGCAAAATGTATGCAAACAATGTGAAAAATTCAAAAACAAGTAAAGGAAACCGTGGGGAGTGCGGCGAACAATCAACAAGCAAACAACGAAACACAAAAAAATACAAAAATAAAACAAAGAAGCTGAAAAATGGTAAATGCAAAATGAAAAACAATTGCTCATTGTCTGAGCAATTATACACGCATTGCTGGGCCGCACAGTGGCAGCGCCAAATAAAAAGGGACTCCAAAGGACGCCAAAAGGATATTGCACACAGACAGCCACAGCAAAAAAGGAGCTACTTCCTTCCTTGCTTCCTCTCATCGGAGCCACACATATGTGCCAGCTGAAAAGGATCTGACCGAACAAGTATTTTAATGAAAATGAACCGAAATGGTTTGAGTCAAAGACAATGCCCGCGACACAAGGACGAGGGCTGCCAGTATCTCCAGTATCCTGAATGAAATCAGTAATGAACAAGGAAATATAAATATACAAGAAAATTAGTGTAGAAACAAGGAGGCAGTAGGACTACCTTTAAAAGTAAAAAAATAAATAAAAACGATTAATTTAAATTTTGGCTGGAACGATTAACCAATAAATCAAGAAAAGAAAGCTAAATAATATACGAGACTTATTTAAAAAAATTAAAGAAAATGGACTATATTTTGAATTAAATAAAATATAATTAATACTAAATATTTAAAAGTTTATCTTTAACTAAAAACACTTATAAAGAAAGGATATTAAAATAAGTAAGAGGCTTAGACTAACGAATACCTTTTCAAATTTAAAACAGTTTTTTAGCGGAAAAAACCTTCTGTTCCCTATTCCCCTAAGAAACCTCTCACCTCTTCTAGAAACCTCTTTCCACAATCATGAAAAATAATGTTACCCTCCCATCTATATCTCTAAAACCCCCTAAAATTATCCTTATTACTTTTGCCTATCATTGAGCTCATATAAAATGACAAAAGACAAAGGCAAAGCAAAGCAAAATCAAGTCAAAAGGGACAAATAAATATTTACCAAAGAGCCAACGAAAAAAAGAAATGCCAAATTTCTTTGTCAATTTCGGGCCATTTGCCGTGACGGCCTCCTTTTCATAACTGGGCCAGCAATTTTTACTGCTGGCTCATTAAAATGTGGCAGTCAATTTGACAAAAAAAAAGGAGCCCGCCCCAGCATCCCCATTGGGGACCTGTAGGGAGAGCTTACAGCTCGCTCAACGATGGAGATCCATTTGTTCAGGGAATAAAAAGTATTATGGGCGCTAAACTCATTTATAATTATAATGGACCTTTTACGAATGGTTTTTCCTTGTTCCCCCGTTCCAACATCATAAAAGACAAATGAGCCGCAACCGAAAAAAAAGGAGAAGAGAACAAAAGGACACCACTGTCATTGTCTTCTGTGGTCGAAAATCAGCTTGTATTGTGTATTATTCCCTTTCAAGTCATCTAATATTTTATGTATTTTCTGCAAAGCAATGACGAGGCAAATCGGAAAGGGTAGGGAGGTCCCCATCGGACATCGGGGAAATGGCTACTTTTCTAAGCTTTTAATAATATCCTTTTTATGTCCACTAAATGAAGGATATAAAGTCAACACTTTGTACAATAAGGCGGTCAGGCCGGGCCAAGACAGCCAAGAGGGCGGGCGGGAGAAAGCCAGAAGAAAGCTTTGCACATTTTAGGCACTACGAAAAATGTTGGGCAATTTATTTCAGATATTTTATAAGGGTTTACACATTTATTACATTATTATAATACATTTTTGGAAATTATTTATTTATTTATTTCTTACAGTAAACCATATAAAAAAGTGTGCCTAAATGTATTTCTTATTAAATACATAATAAGATTTCCTTAAAAATTATGTCAATATAAGTTACTTCTCAGATCTTAATCTTGCACATTTATTATTTAAAAAAATTACCCAATAATATCTCCTAATAATTTATAATCTATGATAAACTCCATAGTAACTCTTTACAATTTTTTTAAATATGAATATCAGACCATTAAAATCCCCACTTTTTTTCACTGTAACCAGCAGCTCCTCCTTGAACTCTAGCATTCTTTTTTTTTATCCTGCCCCGCCGTTGGCGTAAAAACTTCGGACATCGTCTTCGGTCCAAAGTCCAGCCAAGACGGGAGGATGTGGCTTCTTAGTTGCGGCCAAGTTTTGTTCGCTTAGTTTGCATAAGTTTGCCTGGCGGGCGCTTCCGGTTAATGTGGTCTCGAGGAAAATAGCAACAAAAATAATGCCAACAAATAAGGAAATGGATCTGGCCAAAGCCAAAGTAGACATTTATATGGGCAAATCTTTGTGTGATTTCCGCTTCACTGGCGAAAGCTTTTCGCTGGCGCCAAAGGGGCCTTCCTATATCCTTTATCCTGTAACCAACCCATATTCCCCCACATTTAATGTGTCCATCAATCTTTCGCTTAGCCCAACTTTAACTTGTTATTTGGCTACTTTAAGTCTGGGAGGGGAGACGATGCTAAGGCCAAATAAAATCAATCAATTGAAAGTAACAACAGAAATGGATTCAATAAAGTGAAGAGCCGCCATTTCTTTTAACCTTTTTTTGGGATAGAGATCGATTTGGTCATGAGTCAGCAGGTTTTTCCAATCGAAAGTCAAGTTGAGGATAAGGCGAGAAGTTTGGGAAAACGGGACAAGAAAAAGAGAAAACTTATAAATTTTTTATTGATTTTCGTGAGAGGAGAAAGCTATCTTATGTTGAATACTAATTTTTAAATACTTAGACTTATTTAATATAAATAAATGTATATTTTTTCCTTAAAAATGTTTTAAAAATTGTCTTTAAATTAAGCTCTTTTCTTGCACATTTACTAAGGATTTAAGGATTTTGCTTTAAAAGGATATGATGTTAGGCTCACTTAACGTTTGCTTGTTTACTTTTAGGTACTTTAAGTCTATACTTGTAAATATTTTTTATATTTTAGCCAGAAAAAAGAGGATAAGCGAATTTAACCGTTTATTTCCATCAGTTTAGAGTATTTGTTGTCCCTTAATTTTGTATAAGCCATTAATAAAATAAACTCTTCTTATTTGAACGGTATTAATTATTTATTTAATACAGTGTTTATATTTATTAAAAGTAAGGAATAAAGTACATTTAATAACTTCAAGAGAACTACACTTTAAATTAATAATTTACTTAGGGCAGTGTCTGCACCCATAATATCTTCAATACAAACCAATTCAATTCCTTCTTTAATTCCCCCTGCAATCATTTCCCATCACTTTCCTTTCATGTTAAATTTTCTGCAATTTTTTTTTGTCCGTCATCAATCTTGGCGAATATCCAAGAGCAACCGCCACTAGAGGAAAAAATTTCAATAAGCAATTAGATGGCAATTACTTGCAACAACTTTTGCTTGACTTTTCGTTGAAGGGCGAAAGCAATTACTTGAAATTTATATGTGACTGCGGTGACGGTGACTCCAACTCCCTCGGCCATAAGGACTTGGACGACTCCAACTCGAGTCACATAATTGAAACGCTCAACAGAACTCGCCGATTGGCATCGAGTGTGGCCAAGGGTGGTCGTGGATGTGGGTGTGGGTGTGGATATGGGTGTGGATATGGTTGTGAATGTCGTTGGGGACAGGGGAATGTGAAGCCAGGGCTCAGACGGACAACTGGATGGATGGACCACTTGGAGATGCCACTTGGCTAGCTGGCCACAAGAACCGCAGGAGCAACAACAATGTATTACATATAAAGTTTTCTTTTTTGCACAAATCGGATAGTTATGCACAGAAAAAAATTAACATTGGAGCTCGGTTAGGATTTCTTAATAATAATATTTTATAATTCATAAATATGATTATGGTTCAAAGAAATGATAAAATATTTTATTTAAATAGAACTTTATTTGGGAATTCAATTAAAAATATTACAAAATGCTCTGTGAACACGTTTTTAGTGTTTAAATATTTTTAAATTTCAAGAAACTAGGTATATTTTATAAAATACTATTTTCGATATTAAAATGAAATTCTTAGTTCATTTCATTTATTTTATCAAATCAAAATCACATCATTAACAAAACAAAAGAAATACAAGAATTTGTAACAAAAATCAAGCAAAAACGTTAATATAAATGAAAAGAAAATTCTTAGTTCAAAGAATTGTTTAAAAATCATAATAATAATAAAAATCAATGTTCTAAAAAACGTTGCACCTTATTAAAATAAAAACTTAGCATTCAAAATAATATTTTGAAAGGAAAACCTTTCTGAAACGAAAATAAAATTTTCTAAATATGTCTTAACACTTTAATTGCTTTTTAAAAATTATTGTGCTTACTTTCGTAAGTAAATAAGTAAATTAAACCATAGTTTTAACTAAAACACCTTAAAAATGTATCTAATTTAAATTGTTTATGACTTTAAATTTCTTTATGTGCACTATGAATGCTTTGAAATAAGGGGCGGAAAAACTAATTGAGTTACATATTTGGTGCTGACATGCGGAGCAAAGTTTCTTTCTGTTTCGCACAACCCAAACTTTACATTGTTTAATTTCGACAAATGTGTAAGAACATACTCGAACTATAGCTCCAAGTCGAAGTCGAAAGCGATTGCAGCCCCAGACAACGACACTAATCTTTTGTTTGTAGCCGCCGCCCCCGGTTTTCCTTTTAGCCAAGTAGTTTGCCTGTTCCTTAACATGGCATAATCTCTGCCGTTCCTGGGCTTCTTGTTTCAGCAAAAACTTTCATTCGCACTGCGATATGGGAGCATCCTGGAGGAAGGAGAAAGTTCTCAGCTCCCTTTTCTTTATTTCCCCCTCATATTTCCCTTCCGGCGGCGCCATCTTTAAGTTACATTTGTAACGACCATGTGTAAATCTGCTCAATGTTGCTTTATTTCTTCCTTATGCCAGGCTATAAGTTTTTGTAATTGAGCCAAGCACTGGCTGGTAATATATGATGACATTACATTATCATTTGTCAGCCAAGGAAAAACTTATGAAACCAGCAGGAAAGTCTTCTTAATGTCCTTTAAATGCTTCAACTTTAATTATAACTAGCACTCTAAGTAACACAAAGTAGGTGTAATGGTAATTCCTGTTACTATGTTAAGGCCATAAACATTCTGGCCAACTTGCACGTGATTAACTGGGCGTGTAATTTGCGACACAGTCAGCAGAGGAGGTGTGAAACATATTTTAAATGAATTTTATTCGTGAACTTTACGATGGAGAGATAATGTACAAGAGGGGTGAGGAAGTTTTTTAATAGTTGTGAAGTTTAAGAAATGTAAGCTTAATCCAGAATGCATACATTTTTATATTACAACTGTTATGACATGAAATATTTATTTATATACCCTTTTTAACTCTTCAAATATTTGTGTAACTTTTTCATAAAAATCTTAAAATATATTCAAAAATCCATGCTTCATCCATGGTTTCCTTTAATGGTACCTTTCTGACCTGCCAAAATTCCATAAGGTTCTCCAACATTTTTTCCTAAGAAATATAGCGAATTTCCATTCAACTTTTAAACCACTTTCCTCCCTTCCCAAAACCCTTAATTAAATAATCAAAAACCCAATCACAAACCAAAAAAAAGACTCAAAAGTCAGCGTACTGAATTAGTGGCTCCACCAGCAAGTATCCGAACTTCCTTCTGGGCATCTTTATACCCCTAGATATCCTTCGAAATACACCGAAAACTCATTAGTATGCAACAATGTGTCCGCTTACATTAATTGGGCGGTGCAGCTGATTTGAATACGGGCGAGAAAGGCAGAGAAAAGAGAGTGGAAAAGTGGAAAATATTTTGCCAGGCCAAAAAACAAAACTAACCACAAGCAGCTGGCCGCCTGATGAACAGCGCTTTTAATTGCCAACCTGCTTTTATTTTGTACCCTCTCTCTCACGCTCTGGGCCCTCTTGTTGACTTATGGAAATTGGCAGAGCCGACTACTTATATTGGTTAATGCCAAACACGCTTTCTGCATAATAACGAGCGAGTGAGCGAGAGGCTCATCAAGGATGCGCGGACGGGGGGGAGGGCGTAGCATGTGTCTATTTATTTTAATTAAGCCCAGGTAAACCCAGGTGCTCTTTCGGGCGTGTGAGTTTTGTTTCTGCCTGTGCGACACTTTGTTGCCAGCATTCTTTATTTTTTCCTTCTTTGTTGTGCCTTTCCTGGGAGTATTTTTCCTTGTTATTGTTATTTTTCCTGGTAACAGAATTACTAATTAATAAATTAGGACTTCTTCTGAGGTAGGTACAATTATGCTGACTAATTTAGTTAAGCTTGAGATTGGGCTACATGGTAACTATGTAGTACTTGTACTTGGTTGGAAAATTGCCTCTTAACTTTAATAATATTTATTGTTCTGAGGCAACAGAGATATTCTTAACAAGAAAACCCCGTTTCTCTCTTTAAAATTTAAATAAATTCCCATTTGTATTTGCATTTTCATCTTTTTAAATGCAATAATATGGCAATAAAACCATCAACTTTTGACACTTGGCTGCCATTTTCATTTCTTGCTCGCAAAATGATGTCATTAAAGGCACATGCTTATGGCATTTTGAAAGGCATTACGCATACGCCATGTAGGACGCAACAGCTGCGTTATGACAACGCAAATGCGTGTCTCCATATCAGTCTGCGTCTGCTTCTGTGTCTGTGCGTATCCGTTGAGATTTTCCGCCAAACATTTTACGTGGAAATATTTTAAGCCTTTAGCCTGGGGAAATCCCCCACCGCCGGCATTATTAGGCGCATATTTGTTGAGCAAGTGTAAGCACACCATATAAACATATATATCTCCAGCACGTTCATATACGCATGTATATAGAAATGTTTCCACATATGTGTGGCATCTGCGAAGCCTGGGCATCCCCCGACATCCTGGCATTTCCCTCAGAAAAAAGACGTGACTGCGTCATTTTCAGTGACTTATTAAATATATATTTTCTTGGGCTATGTTTTTTCCGGTTGACTTTAACTCACATTTAATTGCCGCCGCAACTTTCCAGTTAGACTTCTTCCTAATTAATTAAAAAACTTTCCAAGAAGCAAAATGCCAACTCACCTCGAGACGGGCTCCCCTCCAAAATTTTCGTAGAATTGTTGCCCTGTTTTTTCGGGGGCCCCAAAAACTGTCCCAAAGTAAGAGTCATGCCAAAAGTCAAATAAAAGATTTGCGGTTACCAATGAATAAGTGAAAGGCAGAGCGGCTTTTCCCTGCCGCCGCAAAAGGTGACTTTGATTGGATGGTCGTGTGGGGGGGGGGGTCAGTAATGGGTTAAAAGGGGGCCGGCGACTGCATGTGGATTTCATGTCTCATTTGCGGGACTGTCGAAAATGCGGCTAGCCAAAACCGCAGAGCCAAAAATGAAAGAGTTCCTTGCGAAAAGGCCACCTGAACGTTGAGGAATTAGAGATTCATTCATAGAGTTGACGAGCGGGGTTACTAAAGCGGGTTTTTGGGGCGGTTGAGGCGCAGGTTTTTCAAGGTGAAGGGGTTTTTAGCTGGTTTTCCAAGCTGTTCAAAATTAAGTTGTTTAATCAATCAAATTTTGAATAGAAAATACATTTTAAATATTGAATAGGTTAAACCCAATAAAATAAGAGATTGTTTTAAAGAATAACTCTTACAATGTTTAATTTACATTTAAAAACAAAATACCGAAAAATCATTTAGTGTACAATAGTTATTTTAAAAGAATTATATTTTTTACTTAAAACCCTATACAAATATAAATTTAAGTGTCTTCAACAATCTATCTTTTATAGACTTTGTATCTTTTCAAACAAAACAAACTCTTTGTGACATGCTTAACACATTTTTGCTTTAATCTTTTCCTGGCACAACTTTATTTTTCCCTCTCTTTATTATCCTTGCAACACAAGGAAACAGTTTACAACGTGTATAATCTTTGTATCTTTTGTGGAATGGACAAAAGATGGAATTAGTTAGCATGCAAAAATAATCGCACAGACTACAAGCTTTAGAGAAACAGATACAAACCTTTTTTTCTCCTGCCAAAGTTTATCCCCTAGATACATGTGCAGAGCGTATGTGTGTGTTTGG
Organism: Drosophila tsacasi; assembly: GCA_018904565.1. NCBI lineage: Eukaryota > Metazoa > Arthropoda > Insecta > Diptera > Drosophilidae > Drosophila > Drosophila tsacasi. Next base: position 28,296 of record JAEIHY010011163.1, read on the forward strand.
AGTTATAAATGTTTCATTTGTTGCTAAATTCTTTTTATTTATTTGTTGGCAAGCAAATATTACTTAACAGACATATCAAAGCTGAAGGGATTTGGTCCTTTATTTTGTTGAGAAGACTGAGAAGCTAGCACTTTGTTTTTTTTTAATGTGAAGAAGCAGATCAAATTTATAGGGCTTGCTGTTGCTGTTTGTTTTGTTTTAGCGCTCACTGTGATTGTTGTCGAAGCTGAAGGTGCATTGGGAGAAATTAAGAAGAAAGAAAAGGTTTTAAAATGAAGAAAGTATTGGAAAAAGGTATACTGAGACGTGGATGTATTTTTAATTGAAAGATTTGATTTTTGCTTACACTTTTTGTTAATAATTATATTAAGCATTTCCCTTATTTAAATTTGAAATAAACAACAAAAATGATTTAACCTTCTATTGTATATTTAATATTTTGATATTTTGTTTATAAACACTTTAAAATAAGCCCCAATACCCAGCTTTCTTTGCAAAATCTTTTATTAAGTTACTTAAAATTATTGTAGAAATTGTTTAAATTATATAAAATTGAATAAATAAATGTACCACTTTTTTCTCGCAGTGTATGCATGTGTGAGTAGACCGTATGAGTGTCTATGTTTATCTTGTCGCCATCTGCTTTTGCTACTGCTTTGTTCTGTTTAATTTTCTGCTTGCCTTTGCTTCCTGCAGCTGTTTGTCCTTTTCGGTGTCCTCCCAGCCCTTTTCTGCCCCTCTGTCTGTCTCCTCTTC